>JACXGK010001190.1:0-35836 GCA_016801125.1 Novumbra hubbsi | reverse complement strand
CACACGAGACATCTTTTACAATTTAAATAGAGAAAAGAGCTGAAGAAAAATTCATTTCATGCCTCGTGGTTGCTTAAAAAGGCCCATTTAAGCAGGCTTAGACACATGTATGTGATAGATTCGAAATGTACATTAATATCATTAAAAAGACCCGCCTACCAAGTTTTCAATTCTAATTAAATTCAATCTCGCTTTTCTTCTCGATTTTTTTTAAAACTGGAAATAAGCCCATATTTGTCTTTGTTTATGATGTGGAGACATTTAATTGTGAATACAAAGAAATATAATTCTATTACCCCTGGATGAGAGCTACTTTGAATTTATTTTTTTGCACAATGCTGAATATTTTTCTTTGTTAAGTGAAGAAACCTTTTAGCGGATTAAATGTTCAATTTCAATGCTTTAAACACCTGATTCTCTCCTACTGCGTCACACACATACACACAAGCATAAAACGCAAGCACACACACTTTCACACGCACAGAGACCAATGTAGATAAACACACATGGCCACACGTGCACAACCACGAACACACACACTGTAACACACATTGCTCCAATACAATATTTTTCACTGGATTTGTGGAAAATAATTTTTGTGAAATGGAAACCATGCATCAGTAGCCTTAGTGTATTAGATTGTAACTGAAGGACAGTTACAGAGATACATTACATTCCCACTAAGTGTGTTGGTTCTAGAATGGTCTTCAAAGCATTAGCTGAGATTTCAGTTCACCTCATTCAACGTACCTCAGTACTAACCTGACAATACCCACACTTTTAGAAAACGGTAATTTGGCCTTCTGCACTGGTGTTTACATCGAAGACGCTTTTTCGGGTTCCTGTTAGAACTCTTTTTGTTTCAAAAGGCCTATGAACAAAGGGCTCTACCTGGATCCGAAAAGGGCCCTCTAATCGGGCAAAGAACCCCCAATGGGTTCCAAGAAGAATCCTCTTGTAGCGTAGTTAGACAGTACGAAATGAACGTTGGCTACATTACCCAAATTAACACAAAGCAAAGGACAGGGTCTCCTGACCACCTCTCAGCAGGTCTCACAGCCAAACAGCACTGTTGACAAAAGAGGCCGTTCCAGGTTTAAACACTCTTCCTTGGCATGCATTATTAAATGTTACAGAGGAGCTGTTGTACTTGGTGTCTGGCTGGACCGGGTCTCCACCACTGCACCGCAAGGAAGAATTTACCCACAACAAGTAATGCTGCTAGCGGCAACTAGACATAAAAAAGAACCTCAATGGAGCTCAATAATATTGATTCAGAAGTAAAGCAATTTTAATATTTCTTCGGGGGATTTTCGGCAACTGCTACTATATGTTATTAATTCATTCCTCCAAATTGCTTATTCGATATCAAGAACATGGATTCCAAATAAAGTATTTGGATTTATGTTGCACACACAAGTCATGGGGTCAAATAACCGTAATGGAGAGAAGTGAAATAATTTAAATAAAATATTGATATGTGGGTATCAGAGCAGGCTTGTGGTTGTTTTGTAGCTTTGCCCCAAGGAGAGACTTACCTTTAACCCCCAAACTATATCAATACCACAGACATCTTAATAAAATATCACGGAATATCTTAGCCTGGCTGAAGACTGCAACATAAACTAGATATACTAGATTTGGAATGTAACAACGAACAAGCAGGTAGCTAGTCTGTCATGGCTCAATATTATTTTTCAAGGCAGAGCGATTACATTTGTCACAAAATCTAATAAAACACAGGCCTTACGGAGCACTACTAATATGTTGAATGAACTATATCTTTATAAAATAAAACGAAAATCTACTACAACCGAGCTGTGTTAAGGCTAGGAGGTCAACTAAACTCTATCTGGGACAAAAGCCACTATTTCTCATCAAAGCCCTTACTCAACCTTTTTGCACTCTGTCCGTGTTCCAAAATAGACATACACAATGTCATACATGATGAATAGTTTTAAAGTTTACACATCACAGTGACAACTCCCTCTTGTTTCCCTCAGTGCCAGTCACTTTAAAGGAATCTAATGCTGGCGTAAGCTTGTGCAAGGCAATAAGCAACTATTGCTTTCCTGTCACATATAATTTATAGCTTTCTATTTGCATCTGTTTGGCCCTGTGACTAATCCCAAACTTTTTCTCCCCAAGCCCTGGATCAATATAGACCCTCATCCACACCGGGGTCTGCCGCTGAGGATACAGAGACATTAGAGCTGTTCTGACTCCCAAATGGTTCCCTGTCCCCTGTACAGCCCAGGGTTTTTGTTGAAAAAGGAGGTGCACTGTATAGGGAATAAGGGTCCATTTGGGACACAGGTCCGGCCAAGCCAAGGGCCAGTAGTCCGAGAGAGAGCCCTGTAAACCTTAGCCGTGTGGGAGGGAAAGAGGGGGCAGAGAGAAATGGAAAGAGAGAAAAATAGAGAAGCAGAGCTGATTAGCTCAGGCCAGGTAGAGCCAGTGAAGCCCATCATTGAGGTGAATTGATGTGATTTCATGCTTTGTTTGCAAGATCACCCCTCAGCGCAAAAGTGCAATGAAGACTTTCTTCTGTATTTCTCACCTTTTAAAGGAACAGTGGGGCTTTATGACACAAAGGCGCAGATATTTTTGAACCTGAAGGTTTCTATTTGATTAAGCCCCTTCTTATAGGGAGATCCTTATGAAATCTATTTTCTACACAAGTAGCTCCACGGGTCCTGGTCAACGGTTGTAGCACTATTTACAAGATAGGGATCATAGCGCACAGATGTCAGGCCGCAGACAAACATTATCTAGGGCATCCCGTCTTGGATTGTTGGAAACAAAAAACAAAAAAAATTATCTCACTCGAATAAAGCCATGTTGAAGTCCGAGTTTACGTCGGATCGTAAAGAGCCGTTGGACCAAACCACCTGCAGCAGGCCGGCACTGACTCCTCGTTTTCTTTCCCGATGACAGGATCATTCGAACAAAAGTCCAGCAGCCGTTTCATCCGTCTCCAGATGGCACCTCCCTGTCCACGCCAGGCCACACGATCGGTAAGATTAAATTAATATAAAATCATTGTAAGAAACATACAGTAACATTTGAGGTCACATTTCTTTGTGTTAAACTAGACCAAGAAACACCATGACCCTAACTAAGATTGTGCGATTTGTCGATGATTTAAATTCCACAATGATTCCTCTTAAAAAGTGTTGGTGAGACGCTTGTTGTTCTGTGAATCCCAAATGACCTCTTTAATGGCCCATTCAATTTTTACCTCCACGGGAACACCGGCCAAAATAAGCGGTAAAAAATAACATAAAACGTGCAATCTTTCCGCAGTACCAAGCCAGGCCTCTCCGCCAGTAACTAGTGCTTCCAACGACCCTGTGGGTTCCTACTCCATTAATGGCATTCTGGGAATTCCCAGATCAAACGGCGAGAAGAGGAAAAGAGATGAAGGTAAGAGAAAAAATATGCTTAATCTTGGAAATGGGGTGTTTGAGCCAAAACATTGTGTTGTTTATATCTGACTGAGCAAACTGACGTTTAGTTGATGAGTTTCAAGAGAAGGATCCAAACATTAACATGCAAAACAGAAACACTGAAGTACTGAAACAACATCATATCTCCGAGTGATCATAATAACATCGACAAAACTAACTATTGTACAATATTAGACATTTTCATTTGATTGGGGACAGTTGAACAATCGTACGGTTAAGGTACAAATACAAAATCTACCACGATATAATGTGTTTTAGCGTGTCAATAGAAGGAAGCAGAACATTTTGATTGGACGACATGACCCCCACTGTTGTCTGGTGCAATTAATCTTTGTTGAAGTGATTAAGAGGGGCTCAGATAATTACACGTCAAGATGATGTAGCAAAACCACCCAGGTCATTCTAGACATCACTGTCTACCACCACCGCCACCACAGCCACAGGAGACGTTTTTAACGCCAACAGCACCCACCCCCACCTGGTTTATTCCCCCTGCCCCAGTTACTCGCGTACTCTTCCTCCCAGCTCTCTCTTCCTCTTCCTCACTGCCTCTCTCTCCCTCTTCCTCACTGCCTCTCTCTCCCTCTCCCTCACTGCCTCTCTCCCTCTCCCTTACTGCCTCTCTCTGCCTCTCTCTCCACGCTCTCACTGTCTCAAAGAGTAGGTTAGTGGATATAAAAAGCCTGGAGCCATATAGATTATTGGTTCTGTAAGCAATAGGCTTTCTAATGTCACTACATAAGCATCTAGGGAGAATAATCGACCAGGACCGTTCATTCGCAGTCCCCCTGCATTAAGGGGACATGTACAGGGGGGAAGGGGAACGGAGTCGGGGGGGGAAAGGGCAGTTGTGTCAAACTGGGATGGAAATGAGTCCCTTATTTCTGCAGGACAACTTACATAGTTAATGAGCGTACAGCGACACGGGTTCACCAGCGCCGCTCTGCCTGCTCCGTGTGACATTCCGCCGGGAAGAAGCATGAGTAAAGCAGGGTTTGTGGGGGTTCAGGGTGGAATGGGATGTTTTATGTGTGTGCCGCGTGCAGGGGTGTAAGGAAGGGGGGGATGACTAATGATGTGTCAGAGGTAGATTTCCTGGCAGAGACATAAAAAACAGCATGACGTGGACATGGCAAATGACATAATCAACCCTCTTCCTTTGTAAAGAGATGCAGCTAGCGAAGAGGGGGGGAGAGAGAGAGAGGGAGACAGAGAGAGATCGTAAGGCATAATGCAAACGTCTGACATTTTACAAGAGTTCATTTTCAGAAGATTCTACAAAAGCCCTTTCCCATTAGCTGGGGTGTAATGTCTATTCATTGGATGATAGACCGCACACATTCCTATGCAGATTGATACTGAAGGGCAGGACAGGAATTAGAGGACAAGAGAAGACAGAGAAAGGACCTCAAAGGAAAAGCAATACTTGGTGACATAGTAAGGAGGGGAGATACTAGGAGACAGGGGAAGGACCCATCTATGAGGAGATACTTGCAGAGAGAGGAAAGACCAGGATATGAGGAGATATTAGTAGAGAGAGGAAAGACTAAGATATGAGGAGATTCTAGTAGGGGGAGGAAAGACCAAGATATGAGGAGATACTTGTAGAGAAGAAAGACCAAGCTATGAGGAGAGACTCGTAGTGGGAGGAAAGACCAAGCTATGAGGAGCTACTCGTAGAGAGAGGAAAAACCAAGATATGAGGTGAGACTCGTACAGAGAGGAAAGACCAAGCTATGAGGAGAGACTCGTAGGGAGAGGAAAGACCAAGCTATGAGGAGCTACTCGTAGAGAGAGGAAAAACCAAGATATGAGGTGAGACTCGTACAGAGAGGAAAGACCAAGCTATGAGGAGAGACTCGTAGAGAGGAAAGCTATGATGTTAAAATAGAAGACAGGGGAGAGACCTTGCTATGGGAAGACTTGTAGAGAGACACTCAAGGATAGGCGAAGGACCAAGCAATGAGGAAAACGTACCAGGCAGTGTAACGACCGAGCTATGAGGAGTGGGACTTGTAGAGTGAGACTTGTACAGAGAGACCAACGAGCAAGGCCTGTGGAGATAGAAAGCATGAGAAGGGCGTGTTTTAGAGGCTTCTGTGTAGTAGATGACAACCTCATGTTTCTAGGGCTATTCAGTCTCAAATGATCCCCCTGATGTCCTGTCATCATCTTGATTTAAGTTCCCCAGCCCGGGCGGCACGCCGACGGAAGAGCCAGGCCCAGGGAAGATGGAGGGTGGGGGGGTGATTTTATAGCCTGCTTCCCAAACGCTGTCCTATTCACTATTAAGTGAACTGTTTTTTTATGTTTATTATATTCTTGGTGGGTTGGAAGCATTGTTGGGTAGGAGGAGGCAGCGGTTTTCACGTTCTCCCTCTCCAGCTCTAGTCAGTCGGTACCCACCTGGAACAGGCTGGGGGATGGCATTACTTTATCTTTCCAAACAGATCAACCTCAGGCCCTCGACGTCCACTCTCGAGTGCACACACACATACACACACACACAAACACCCATTCACACCAAAGCTCATCAGAGGTGTGCTGTAAAAACAATGTCTTGCTGCAAGCCACAGTTTGTAAAAATAGTATATTGGATATGAAATATCACTCTGTGGCTAGCGAAAAATCAGCGTATTGGTCTGTTCTACTAGGTTTTTCCGATATATTACAGCTCGCAAAATAGTGACATCTCAGTTTTATGCATATGTTATTTATGGAAGTCACCCTTGCAGCGGCTATGTTGTTTACCATCTAACTTGATCTCTGTATTCCCACCGCATAAATATCATTAAAAAATTGTCAAACTTCATCCGTAACACATAATACTGTTGTTGTTAATTTAACAAAAGCAGTGTCACAATCTCTCCCACTTCAAAGAAAGAATGTCAAGGCTGAAGGCCGTAGGGCTCCGATGAGCAGTAGTGCGGTTCACACGTCAGACACATCACAGTACCCCAGGACTGGTCATCTGACCTCCGGTCAGTGTTTCCGAAGCTGTTGCACTCAACTTATTTCTGAGGATGTTTTTTTGTTGGTGTGCAGACTGAACCAAAGTTCAGACTTGTTCAACTCGCTAAGCCTGCTTATGGTCGTCTGATTACGAGGCAAACACCTTTTTCCCCGGATGAACTTGTTAACTCGCGACCCGCCATGTTTCAGTTATCGGCGGTTCAGGGAATTACACCCTCAGAGTGACATGCAGTGGTTAATTATCAGACTTTCTTGCTGTCAGTGCACGGGCTTGAGTGCAGAACACATAACTGCAGCACATGAACACAACAGATCGCCTGATTAGCTTGGGAAATCAAGCTGTTATAAAGACAAATAGCACATAAAACGGTGGAAAACAGACGTGTGCGAGAAACTAAAAAAGAGAGAGAAGAAAACACTAGGGCATATGATGAGCAGGGTTTTAATTTAAGGTGCACGACGGCTGCTCATTCAGGGAAACCGATTCACCACGTCCCTTCTCGGGAGGTCCTGTTTGTTTTAGGTCTCGCCGGTGTTGCGGCACTGTGGCTTTGTGCCAAAGGAGAACGGTCGGAAAAAGCCCATAAGTTCCAACTGAGCAGTGAGAGCCCTTTAAAGAAAGCCAGTCCCCTCCATTATAAGAAGGATGTTGAGAAAATGTGGTGTGACACGCATTATGTACACCGGGTCCCGGGGAAGACCGGCGTCAGGGACACTGGTGTCATAAGAGCCATTAATCTGGCTTTGTCATGTGTTATTGCAAATTAAAAGTAGCATGTTACATTTGGCAGCTATTGTTGCTCGGGCCGGACGGAGCGGGGAGAATAGAGGACAGGGGGGGCGGCAGGCAGGGGGAAAAGACCTCTGGAGATGGACTCTGCCTCAAATGGCACCCTATTATGTTAACAGGATGCTACTCCGGCACCCTATTAGGGGAGTAGGGGGGCATTTGGAACGTGCCCGTGGTATCTTTGGTGACCACGGATGCCCTGTCCACTGCCGTGCCGGGCGCTTTAACAAAGTGACATGTATGAGAATTTGCAATTCCACAGAGAAAAGCTATTACCTCACAAATTAACATCCCAGCCTCTCCTTCCCCTCCTCCCTCCTCCCTCACTCCCCCGCCCCCTTCCTCACCCCCCCGACTACCTGCACCCCCACCTCCCTCAGACAGGCTGGAAAAGACAAAGAAATAGCTTAAGGGTCTGAAATATTCTGTTCAATCATTGTACAAATTATTGCCAGGAAGGAATTTGAATTGCAGCCCGTGGAATGCAAAACCAAAAAATGCTTTGTAGAGATAAGGTTTTTCTAAGCGGTTCTTTTTTCCTAATATGTCATGTAAAATACTGTTGTTTCCTAATATGCTGATCAACCTATAAACATTTGGGGTTGTTCATACAGATGCCGTGTTTTAATTTGATCTTCCAGTTGTTGGAGAAATGTTCTTGCCAGCAGAAAATTCTAAATTGTAGTACATTGACGGTTTAAATAGCTTGAAAGTGTACGTTTCCACTGATAAGTCAGAGTTCATTTTCCTTAATGAAAAAGAGGTAATTCATTATATTACACATAACAATTAGAATGTCCTGTTGCTGTTTGATTGTTTCCCTGCTCTAAGAAACTAGATCAAATTAAGGCATGACACCTGTACCTATATTCTCTTGAGTGATTTAATTGAAAGGTTTCTTAAGGAAACTCTACCTAGCGGCTAACGAAGAAAATGACAACTCACCAATGGTGTCCGGTCCACAGAAACCCTTTCACCCCACCATTCAAATACTACATACAATTTGGACAATCATTACTGCAAATTTCATTAAGCGGGTATTCTTACTCTCAACTAATAAATGTGTTTTTCTTTGTCCGAAGCCCTTGTACAGTATAACGTCAGAAATACCCAAAAAATATTTCATGGTAAGAAGATCATTATAGTGTGTCTTTCTAAGGCAGCCAGCGGACCAAATAATGAGGCCCTTGATCATAGATACTGTACACTTCTGTACTGTCATATTTGTCAGGTTCAGGGAGGGTTAACAATCCAAATGCCACCACTACCCTTTTCTAGAGCCCTTCTGACCCAGTTACATACGCAGCCTCTGCAGCGGTTCTAACTGGCCAGCAAAGTGTTGCTCTGTTTCAGGAGCGTGGTTCAGGATATCACCCCCCTTCAGTGACCGAAACAAACGCAGAATGTAGAGGTGCTATTTAGATGCGGGCGAGGTGCTCGGACCAGGACTTGTTATGGACTGTGTGGAAACCTGATTACAGGGAGGCGGAGTGGAGCAGTTTGATTTGGTTTGCATTCACCAAAATGTTCAATTGAAAACATTGATGTATGTCAACGCTGCCAATTACATATGGAAACAAGTGTTAATTGGATTTAATTTGTTATGTGCGTGGATTGAATCTAGTTGAAAAAAACCACAGAATGGTGACGTAGCGCCTGGAAGGGGGAATCCCTGGGCAGGATGTACACTTTGCTAGTGGAAATACCACGAATCAACAATGATAAGAAGCCCAATCAGACCAGAAAGGCTCTCATTACCCTACAGTGCCTTCCCACCGAGCCTCCACCTCCCCAAGCCTCCACCTCCTGAGCCTCCACCTCGGGTTAAACACAGGCCATGAACACCAGTTGAATTCCACCATGAATCAGATATTGTACAATTCACAAGCTTATATTTTGACACCACTGCTTGGGCCGATCGTTCACCTATTGTGTTCTAACTGTCATAGTGGGAGGACTTCAGCTTCCCATTCAATGCCGGTCTTTCCAGTGTTTCAATTCTGATGCGTTTGGCAGGTAGTGGTCAGTGTAGTCAGTCAGACGGACTTGTCTCTGACTTCAGGCAGAGACAGAATAACGTCGGCTCAACCCCCTGCTAGGGGTCACGACCTGGGGGTGGCGGGCCCGTGGAGAGGAGTCTGTTTTATAGAGCCGGTGATGTGATGTGATGGTCTGGTCCCTCGTTACTGGAGTGTTAATACCCAGCCATGTCAAGATGAATACACTCACACTCTGTCTGTCTGTCTGTCTGTCTGGTCTGTTACTCTGATCAATAAAACAGACAAACACCACTTGGTAGAAACTAGGGAAGAAAATCAGACTAAAAAACGCAACTATAGCTACTATTACGAAATAACACAATATAATATATATGTAGAAACAGAGCTACTATAGCTACTGTTATGAAATAACACTATATATACGTAGAAACAGAGCTACTATAGCCACTATTATGAAATAACGCAATATAATATAGCTGCAGAAATACAGCTACTATAGCTAATATTATGATAAAAATTATGTATTATATAAGTAGGAACCGAGCAATTATAGTTACTATTATTACAAAACACAATGTAATATAGACGTAGAAACAGCGATTATAGCTACTATTGTGATAAAACACAATGTAATATAGAAGTACAACGAAAGTGATAATAGCTACTATTACGACAAAACACAATGTAATGAAAACATAGAAACAGAGCAATTATAACCACTATTATGAAAAAACACATTTTAATAAAGACGTAGAAACAGAGCGAATTTAGCTACTATTATGAAAAAACACAAAACCACTGGACCAGGCAAAGAAAATGTTTTCATCTTCACGTGTCCCAGAACATCAGGAGCTTCTATCACTCCTGATCCCTTGGACCTCATTTGGATGTTGCTTACTTGTTTTACTGGGGAGTGACTGGGAAGGATGTAAAGACTGAAACAAACAAAGACATTGGGAGAAAATGGCAGCTACTGCTATAAAACAACAGCATGTACTAACACACAGAAGGGGCGTAAAACATCCACAAATGCATTGTGGATAAGGACCAGGAGCGCTAGCTGTGGCCGTTTGTAACTGATTATCAGCACTAACATGATTATGATGCACCCCCCCTCCAAAAGAAAACGTATAGCAAATGTTTTTGTTTATATTCAGTATCAGATTGTGTTATGGTGGCTGACCGCAGTATCAATATCATGTGGAATCTGTGTTGTATCTGGTTTCTGGGTGGCTATGATATGCAATGGGAACATTAGCCGCAACACATTAGGAATGCATCCAATGGATTTACGATGTACCTTTAGGAAATGTAATTGGATGGTTGAATTAGCTCTAAATGTCATGATGGAACTCAAAAGGTCTCAACCCCCAGAGAGGGGTGAGGACCTAGAATGCATTCTATTATGTTACTGTAGATTCAACTTCTACTTATACTCCCCTAACCTTTATATTCGACATCTCTTTGTGTAGCTAAGGCCGTCACGTTTTTGTATCTTGGCAGGGATGGAATGTGTATTGCCGAAGCACTAGACATTACAGCAAGTATTGGTATCCTGGGTTATCAGAACTTTATCGTAATAAAAGTGCCAAATCACTGACGTTTTAGAATCACATTCTGTCACGTGTCAGTCTGAAGGTGTCACGAGAATAAGTAGTACCTTGCAAATGTACCGGACTTCACGGTGAAGTGGAGTCTTAAATGCTTGAATGGCAGTGTAACCCTTAATTTGAGTGGGACCTAGAGAGCATGTGTTGTCAGTTGACCTGGGATGGTTTGCATGTGCGTGGGAAGCGTATTCCTCCGTGGTGAATGACAAATGCGCTGGTATTGATCAGGTTATAATTCAGGCCTGGCTGATGGAAAGTAATTAATGAGTCTATTTGCTTTCGAGGACCACAGAGAACAATTGAGGTTGATAAAGCGACAACCGTTCAGTGGTTCCATAAGAGACTGAGGTCTCAAGAGCCGCTGTCCAGCTATAATTCCCAATCAAACATGTGTTTGGATTTCTGATGTCAAATTCTGCAGGAGATTGCTGAGCACAACTGTATTTTCTGTAGCATGCCTGGTCATACTCCAAGGAAATTCTTAGTTAATGCTGTGAATCCTCTGTTCACTTAAAGACAGGTTGAAAAGGGATCAAACCAGAATCTTATATGTAATGATAAAGCAACATGCAATTAGTACTTATTCTATATTTGTTTCACTTTGGGATATACACATCTGTAGGAGCACGAACTACACTGATGTTCTCACACACACACACTCTCCCTTACACACACACACTCTCCCTCCCTCACACACACACACATTCTTTCTTACCCGCAGTCTCTTTTATATAGCTCTCCTGATACGTTTTGCTCTTCATGGGAGTGCGGGTTCATCTTCTGACCTCATCCCAGTGAAGAAAGGTCAAGCGGCAGAATGGAATGGCAATAACCCTCCCCAAATGGTACCATCAGGAGAGACATGATTGATCAATTGAATTCCGTGGCAGAGAAAAATGTGGGATTAAGTAGAGTATTATACGCACAATGAGTTGAGGCATGATGTTCATTTCAAGTTCATTTCAGCTCTCTCTTGCCACAAGATCAGGCAGGCAATCAATAGGGGCTCCCCTTGCATATCATATATCACTGCCGCTCCCGCCAGGATCGACCAGGGAACATAATCTGCCACAAATTTAGAATGACAGATTTGTAAGGGAGCTGGAACCCCTTCTCCAGGTCCATGGAGGAGGAGGCTGAAGGTTGGAAAGCAGTAGCCAGAGTCTCTGCATCCTGGGAGGGGCAGGGGGACGCAGGGGATGGTGGACAGGAGGGGGGGGGGGGGGTCTGGAGGTCCACAAAAGAGGGGCTCTAAAGCGTCACAGGGAAACAATGAAGGAAAAAGCTAAGACATCCCTCTCCGTACAGCCGGGTAATCAGGCCATGAGTCAGGGGGAAGGAAGAAGCAGCGGCTACGCTTTATCGTTCCTTTCGCCTCTGTTTGGAGAACGGCATCTTGGGAACGGGAGATGATTGAACTGGACTGTATCGTTTTATTCATTCAGCAGCCTTCTCTCCCGGGGTCTCTCTGCCACGTCTGTCTGCGGTCACGGCGGTGTTAGCTACCCAAATGAAACACGGCTACTCCGCCACTCTACTAAAAGGTGGAAACGGTATTAAATTGTTTGAAAGGGAAATTGTGCTTTTAAATCACAGCTCCTTGATTTCCGAGGGGTCCATGTGTGGGCGGGGGGGGTGGGGGTGACGGACAAAAAAGACGAGAGAAAGAAGGGAAATCCCCCGCCTGTAATGAAAAACGACAAGGAAAAGCCACTGTAGCAACTGCGGCTTTCCTTAAAATATCATCCCAACAACTAGTTCCTGTTTGCCTTGATAGCAATCCATTAATTCCGGGAAGGGCTGGTAATGAGCAGGGCCGAGGTAAATTCCTCTACCTGGCCTGTCTGTGCCTGTCTGTCTGTAGGCCCGGCTGTCTGTCTTTTGGCCTGGCTGTCTGTTGGCCTGTGCCTGTCTGTGACGCAGCGCTGCTCTCAGTGGCTAACCACAAGCAGCGCTAATGCGATCCCTTTAAAAGTCCGTCCCGACTGAACGTGCGCCGTATTGATTGGACATCAGTAGCGTGCCCGGTGTTCGCCGTGGACCCAGAGTGTAGCCGATGGGCATCTCCGGCAGCCCGCTGGTCATCGTAAATTTTAGTCGATGTTCCAGGAGAAGGCGCTGGACTCATCCTTTCGGAGCAAGTGCCTTAAAGTGACCGCCAGCTTCCCACCTGGCAGGGGCTTCCCAATTAGAATCTAGTATTGTTGCTCTCTCTTCTTGTAGATGGCTCAGATGGGTCTGGCCCAAACACAGATTCTCAGGGTAGTGTGGACAGTTTGCGGAAGCACCTGCGAGCCGATGCTTTCACACAGCAGCAGCTGGAAGCTTTGGACCGGGTCTTTGAACGTCCCTCGTACCCCGACGTCTTCCCAACCTCGGAGCACATCAAACCAGAACAGGTTAGTAATGTTGTTTTGGGGGGGTGGTTTGTCATGATGATTACTGTCAAACACACCCTTGTTTTACCTGTTCAGTGCCTTCATTCCATTCAAGTTCATCATCACAACCATTGTAGATTTTTGGTAATTTACATTACACATTATGTATATATATTTATGTATATATATTTATGTATATATATATATATATATAATACTGCGTTCAAAATAAACTTACCAGAATGTGTGTTGTTGTTAAGAGATTCTGCTATTTTATTTACTTTTGTCCAACCAAAGTTTATTGTGAGAAATTCAAGCAGAGCATATCTGCTTCACGCAGGAGAAAATGCCTGCAGAAGTATAGTCTGGTTAAACAGTAATTCCAGTGTATGAGAAAACAACATGTAAAATGCTGTAGGGATCTCAGGGAAAACTCCCACGCAGTATTGATCTGGGGATGAAAAAACAACATCCCATTCTTTGGGTCCCCTATAATTGAGAATAACAGAAAGGCAACATGAAATGAATCAATATCTAGATTTTACTCTATTTTTGCTGTTGTGTTATTTGATTCAATATCTGTTGTGTTATTGGTGTTTGCATATAGTTATTTTCTAATATGTATTTCTTTAAAATACTTATTATGCAAGAATAATCGTGAAAATGGTTTAAAATATAAACAGCAGGAAGACATAAATGTACTATTCTTTTATATTTTTATTTTTAAAACACAAGTCTATATATTCACTGTTCATTCCTTTTGATGTCAACACCACAAGCACCCAATTTCCATCACTCCTTATTTAACAAATTAAGTCCCCTTCTGACACCCCCACCCCAACCAAAACCTATTCTTACACACTATATTTCTTCCGGTTAATAACTCTCTCAGGCTTACTACAATGGATAACCTTTATTTACTTCCATTAGACTTTTAAACAACAAGAGACTATTCATTTCTCCCTGCGTATAAAACTACCAGTCTTTAAAGGGGAACCCATAAAGCAATGAGCCTAATTGAGTTCATTTTAATTTCTCTGCGATCGCTGCGAATTACTTAGGTGATAAATCAGTACGACAGGACTCACCTCCAGAAGAGAGCCTAATTTGGAGCTAATTACCAAACTGATTTCTACTGGAAGATCAATACCAAAACGAATTGGAAATGACTTGCAATCACAAGGAGCGTCACAGAGAGTATCACAGATGAAGAAGGGATGTTTGGAGTAGAGGGAAAAACAGAGGCCAGCACAAAAACCAGGGATATGAAAGAAACAGCCCAGAAATCAGTTTTAATTTAAAGTAATATTAATCAGAGGATTTTCTCATGAATCCCTATTTTCCTAGCTGTTTTCCCCCCTTTCCTCATTGGTAGAAGTGTCCCTATTAGACAGTGTCTGGGCGCTGGTTAGGAGCCCATTAAAACCCCATTCTGGAGATGCAAAACTCAATAGCTTCACCCCTCCCACACTTCTGCTAGCCATTTGGTCATCCCTTTCAAATCTATCTTTTCTTTTCGTTTTTTCCCCTCCTCCTTCTCCCCCACCTCTACCCCATCCTTTATCTGCATGATAAAACGTCTGTTCGGCGTCTGAAGCCTTCAAGAATAGAAGAAAACATCCGACATTGTGCGAGTGAACAGTTGTAGCACACAATTAGAGTTTATCTGGGATAGAAGCAGACAAGAGTGGGGTCACAGGCTACTGGGCGATCCCTTTGGGACTCTGGCCCAGCGAGCCACTCAGACACACACTGGGCTTTGGACAAACATTGTCAACACACAGTCTCCGGAAGTCTGATCTCATTATAAAACACACACTAACATCTGCCATGACTGTCTTAAACCGGCACCGTACAAAGGAAACGTTTTCTGTGGGTACACTATGTGTCTTTACAGTAGTACATTGTATCCGAGAAAATCCACAAAGCTAGGTATGAAATTAGGTTATTTTATTCTCTTATAATAACCTAGGAAGGAGAAAATATTATTACAGTCAATTTGATATTCATTTGTATAGTAACATTCAACAGAATACGCTTCAGCATGTGACTACATATTTCCATTCACCGATCATGAAGAGCAGCGGAGACATTTTAAGGGGTGGTGGTGAGGCTTTTTAGCATTGAAAATGTAAAAACTCAAAAGGTGAATTGTGTCCTGTCTGAACCAGGGTCACATGGCGTGTCTGCGTGCAGCCCAAATAGCACCTTATTTCCTATGGAGCGCCCTACTTGGGGCTCCGGACAAAAGAGGTGCACTTCATAGGGAACGGGGCGCTGATTGGGACGGATGCGGGGTAACAAAGCCGGGCTGCCTTCTCCCTTGGCTGATCAGGACTCTGACTGCAGTCAAGCACAAAGGGCCAGATGACGTCTCGGCTTTTCACTCCACTCAAAATCCAACTTCCTCACAGACAATACCAAAATACATTCATGATATGCCTGAACCGCCACCCTCACCGCTGCAGATAGAGAACAGTGAACACACGCACCTGTCCAAAACACCACCCGCCACCCAAACACAATGATGTGAGGGGCAAAACACCACCCGGCACCCAAACACAATGATGTGAGGGGCAAAACACCACCCGCCACCCAAACACAATGATGTGAGGGGCAAAACACCACCCGCCACCCAAACACAATGATGTGAGGGGCAAAACACCACCCGCCACCCAAACACAATGATGTGAGGGGCAAAACACCACCCGCCACCCAAACACAATCATGTGAGGGGCAAAATCCAAACGGATAGGCCAGGCGTTTTCCAACCGTTATCTAGGATTCTGTCGAGACGTATCCCCGGTGCAAGCCTGGCGGGCGAAACGTCGGTCAAACCAGTCACCTGGCAACGACCAGTGAGTGTGCCCTCTTGTGTCATTTCTACGGGTGTGTAATGTGGGATGTGTCTTTTTGCAGGCTAACGAGTACTCCCACACCCTACCCCCCATGAACTCCGGCCTGGACGGCGAGGTGAAGCCCAGTCTGTCCTCCAGCGGTAACCAGGACCTGGGCTCCAGCGTGTCCGTGGCACAGAGCTACTCTGTAGGTAAGACCCTGGGCCAAATGGCCATCCTGGGCCCGCTGGCGCTGGAGCTCTGTTGGTAGGGCATGACCCTGGCAAGGGACAAATATTAAAATATTTGCAAATCGCTTTGGAGAAAAGTGTTTGCTGAGTGGCATGTGTCGCAGTTTGTACAAATTGTCAAAGTTCTATGTTACCATGGAAAAAGGGCTGCGCTGAATATGTACCTAGTGTTTCAGACTTTAGTGGTGATTAACCATCAGTACCTTTCTGCTAAGTTCCCAATTACTACTATAATCCTGGATCGGCGATTACATGGCAAGATTCTTTATACATTACTGCCCTAGCACAGTACAGTACGCCTGTCTGTCTGCATGTCTGTCTGTCTGCATGTCTGTCTGCCTGTTTGTCTGCCATCACTGTGTCCAGCCAGGACAAGCCACAGCTTCAGCCAAGGGGATTAGTGGCTCATGTCATAAATGGCACCCTATCTCTTTTTAAGTACACTACTTTTGACCAAGACCCCATAGGGCTCTAGTGAAAAGTAGGGCACTACACAGGTAATAGGGTATCAATTCGGACGGGCTTCTGTTCACGGTTCTGTTCCGAACAGCTTTACAACTCTGTAATGAAACAAAACAACATGTTGTGCAGTGCAATGACATGGTGTTTATTTATTTAAATGACATAAAAATGACCATAAAAATAAAAATGAATACTCCAACACCCAAAAAATGAAAGCAAGTGTGCAGATTTTTTCTTTCCAATCGATGCAGTTTGGTTTTGACACTCTGAGCTGAAAAGGTGGTACAGTGCTTTGCAGCGAGACTGAAGCTGTTGCAGAAACAGTATCCATCATTCATCACATTGTACTGAGTTAGCACGTGGTATGACACACTACCTCCTATATAGTGCACTACTATCAAACAAATGCCAAGCGGGGTTCTGGTCACAAGTAGTGTACTATATTGAGATCAGAATGTCATTTTGGATATTTTTAACCAGAAGAGGTTTGGGGGGGGGGGTTGTGGTTGGGGGAGTGAGGTATTAGTGGTTTGTCAATATAGTTCAACAAAGACCTTTGATGTCAGCACATCACTGCCAGGATTGTATACGGAGGAGCTGAACTGGCAAGGTCTTTAACAGCCGTTGCCACATTCGGCAGCGGAACGAACGGTTTCTGGTTTGTCCTTGTGGTGATTGGTGACTTTGGAGGGGAGGTGCAAGAAAGTGATGAATCAGCCTTGAACTGTGTGGTACCTTCAACTACATGAGAAATTTGCTGCTTTTGTAAACACACCATGGCAATTTAATGTCATCGTACATAGGACATGCTCTCCCCCCCTCTCAATTTCTCCAAATCTTTTTCTCACTCTCTCTCTCCCCCCCCTCTCTCAATTTCCCCCATATTTGTTTCCCTCTCACTCTTTCCCATCCTTTTCTTACTCTATATCTTTGTCATTTCTCTCCTCTCTCTCATCTGCGTTTCCTCCTTTCTCTCTCCATTCCCCCTCTCTCACTCCCTTCATCTGTCTCTCTCTCCCTTCCTCTTTCTCTCTCTCCCTTCAATGTATCTTTCCCTCCATCTCTCCCTCTCTTTCTCTACCTTCATCGCTCTCTCTGTCCCTTTATTTCTCTCTCCACCCCTCTCTCTCCCTTCATCTCTCGTTCTCTCCTTTCACCTTTCTTTCTCCCTCTATGCTGTCAGAGTTAATGACTACTATGCCAATTTAAAAATGGTTTCATTGTTTCCGCGGCTAATACCAAGAAGAAGGTTGGTTTACCTGAAAGTTTACCATTACTGTCAGTCTGGGAGATTAATATACAGAGCATTTATAAAAATATCTATAATTATCCACCAAGTTATCAAAGGCAATGAACCTCTGCGTGGGGGAGGACAGAGATTAGAAATTGCAGCAGCACGGAGCGAGTGGCAGGGCCCCATCTCAAATGATAGCCCCAGCATCAGCCTCATGAGGAAGAAAAGGGTCCTTTTCTCATTAATATGTGGGTGGGAGCTAGATTTCCCCTGTAAGTCAGACCTCGTGAGAAAAAAGGTGTGTGTTTGTCCTTTGTGCTCGGCTGGTGGTATGAAGGCCCTGGTAAGGATAGGGTTAGGGTTAGGCAGCCGTCTTTGTTTGCACCTGGGTGGGTGTTTTGGACAAGACAGGCCCACAGACTGGTGTCCTATGTTGCTTTGACTTATATATATATATATATATATATACTTTCAGTCATATAGACGCTAATATCCGCAGCGAGATACATTATTATATGTTTTTAACGTTTTCATACTTCAGGGTATAAATAATATAAAACATTAAATATAGAAAATAAAGTTCATGTTTTAATAAATGTATTTTCTAATGAATATTTAATGGCTGTCTTCATAAAAGAATGTGGAAGCAATTACTTTATGTTTATTGCAATTTTAAAACTTACAACTTGGAACTTGGTTTTCCCCTGCTGTCTGTAACTACTAATGCTTCTAATTTGTTTTTATTTAGGTGTTTGAGGTTTTAGCTTCTCGATAATGACTTGGTATTACAGTCTACGTTCCAACAGATAAGCCGAGCCCAGCTAGAGAAATCCAAGCCAAGCAACAGTAAAAAACTACTAAATTATCTTCAGCATTTAGGCTGAGATCCAATTTCAAATTAATTGTGCCTTTACTGGGCTGGGAGAAGGAGTGAGGAGATTACGTTCATCCTTAAAATGTTTTCTAACACCAATTAAAATGACTGCAGTTATTGATCTTGTTGATTTTATGTCCCTGAGAAATTTGCATAGTGTATTAAAAATGAATGATTCATGATGTGCTCATTGCCAGTTTAAAGAGATTGGAGGAATTATTGGTGGGTGCGTACAAAATGTCACCCTCTTCCTCGTATGTACTACATTTGACCTGTTGATCTCCGGTATAAAGGAGTGCACTACATAGGCACAGGGGTGCCATTTAAGATATCGCCATTGGACTGAAAGGGTCTTGAGAAAGATGGAAATCTATTGTGTCCTCTGCTTCTTATCCTCTTAGAGGGTTTTCAGTACCTGCAAAAGAGGCAGCTCGAATAAGAAAGGGATTTAAGGCATTGTGCACATCATCGAAATTCATGCAGAGCCCAGAAGCCCCACTTCGATTAAAAGCGTTTTCTCTTCCCCTCTACTCTATATTAATGCCACATGACATGCTAAATAGCCCCTATTACCCCAATAAAAAACAGCCACTCAAAGGGCCCCCTGAATATGTGGATGGGACGATCATGCATTGTGTGGTAATTTCAATTGCTGATATGGGAAGTCAGGGCCTATTTCTTTGATTCGTTTTCCTTAGAGGGACGGCATCCATACCAACCACAACCTATTACTGCTCATTTAAACGGCTTCACATTCAAATAAGAAAGTGTTTTATAGGGTGGAGAAAAATTGTGAATAGGAGGAGGACGGTCCAATTGGAAATTTCGGTGTGTTTTGAAAAGGAATATGCAGATTAGAGAAGAGACATGATTGCCGAGCAGAGTTTTTACTTTTGTGTGCTTCCCATGAACCCAGTATTAGTATTAATGGGGCTCCTGAGACTCCTCGGGGCTGCCCCCTAAGCTTTTCAACAGGAGCTCTGCCCATGTGAGAGACTAGAACAAGCCCCGCGGTCGCCTGACTGCATACTGAGAGGTCTTGTGTCCCAATCAGCAGGGTTGGATGTTGATGTTCTCCCACAGGGCGCTGGACAAACAGTGTCCAATTTTGTAGGGAACAGGGTGGCATTTGAGTAGCAAAATTGGGAGACTCCCAGGGTCCTTTGCTTTGTGTCAACGACACCTTCCCTCCTCTGTAACTTCTCCCTCCTCGTAACAGGTACTTTTAGGGACTCAAGTGTCTATGATAGGTGGCTAATATGTTGATAGAACACAGTAGGGGAAGGGCGGGTGCAGCAAACGATCAGAGGCGAGTTTCCCGATGGCTTTGTAGCGCAGAAATCCTCCTTAATCCGATGTCTACAACGGACTGACGACGACCTCAGTGCACCGGCAGATTGTGTCCAGTTGCAGCGCGTGCCGCCGGCGTGGTGTAGAAAGAGAAAAGCTCAAGATCCAAATCACGCCCGTCCACCAGTAAAGCCCGCCGTTTTGGACCCTAGTCATTAGGCAACGGGGCCAGAGGCCCGGGCGAGGCAGGCTTCGTGAAGAAAGTCAGGCCGATGCCCATTATCTTGCCTCCCTGGCTAGTGGTTGATTCCTGCTTACTGGACTCATCCTGGGCACACGTCCCTGATGTCTTTGTGGCCTAATGACAAAGTGCTCCTCTATGGCGTCCTTCCGTTGGACAGCCACTGGGGCCCAGGCTCGGAGGTTAATGCCCGTTTCGTCTTCAGACAACGCAAACCACCCTTTGAGCACACATTTGATAATGGATGACTTTCACAAACGGTGCCGCTGCGTTGTGGGAATTAAACCAATTTGGCTCCCCAAACATTCTTTACTTAGTTGTAATTAATTAGGGAGCAGAGATTTTTGTTTGCCGTTGATGAATTGCTTCATTCTGCAAGCGGGAGAAAATGGAGGTCAAAGATGGAGATGTTTCTGTTGTGGTTGTTGCCGTAGTGATACATGAAGGTTGTCCCTGTCATGCTAAATTTAATCATCCTCATTCCTATGACAACGAGTAATTCTGCAGCTAAATTACTTTGTAAATAAAAACGAAGGTCAACGAGGGACGTATTTCAGTCAGTCAACCGAGAAAAACAAGCATAAGTAAGTAAAAATGTGAACAAATACTGTCCATTCTGGACTGACAGCTCAATAGTTTATTTTATTTATGTTGCAATGAGAATGTTGGGAGAGTTGTGATGAGACTCCTGTGTCTGCCTGTCCACTTCGCCCAGCAATAAACCGGGGTTGGCAGGTTTAGTTTTGCCGTGTACTCAAGCTGTCTTCAGAACAGTAAGAATCCCGCCAACATCATATCATTAGTTTGTTTCTACAGTATGTTCAGTGATCTTGAACACAACACATCCTCTATGTTCAGTGATCTTGAACACAACACATCCTGTAGGTCAGTGTTGTATGGTACCCTTGTCATTCAGATGACCACAGGGCAATTGCAAAGCCAGGCAAACACTAGGCTGCCTGCTTCCTTGAGTAGCTCCTTCTGGTTTTGTGGTTGGTTGTATTAGGTCTGGTTTTGTTCTAGGCCTTGTAGAGCTAGTGTCTCATTATCTACAGAGCAATAGAACATAAAAAAAAGAGCAAGGTTAGTTCAATAATGCCTAATCATACTTCACTAAAAGACTTAGCTTGAGCAAACAAAATGTAAATTAGCTTGGGAGAGTTTTTCTATTTTCTGTTTTTCTATAAATAAACGGAAAGGTATTACTTTATATTACAGCACTCGTGTTTAATTTGAGATTTTTCAAAACAAAGAAAAGAATCAACAGGCCACCTTCTGTTGCCTTTTTTAAAAGGAATAATAAAAATCATATTGTAGTATTTACACAGTAGCTATTTTCACCGCTGGTCAAATCAACATACAGACTTGGGAATGTAAAAAACTAAATCTTACAACTACTTTAAGGGCAACTCCCATAACAGGTATATTTAAATGTTTTCTCTATTAGAAGTGTCTAAGCAAAAATGAACATTGTATATAAAGAAACAATGTAAATATTACTACGGAGACCTTGATGAATCCAAGCCTAAATGTGTGAATTGGTTTGTTGTGTGTGCATGCATGCATGTGTGATGGGAGTGAAAGAAAAGAGGACAGCTAAAGAAAATATGAACAGCGTTTATTCTCTGGCTGGCGTTGAATCTAAGAGGGCTTTCTGTTAGTGCCTTCAGCAGACCAGCAGGCAAAATAAAGAAAGCCCTTTAATTAACGAGGATTCTCTCCACACATCTCTGTTGTAAAACAACAATGGTGAGGAAATACTGTAGCTAATGAGGCTATCATGGAGTTCTGAGAACTGACAGAGGGGAGGCCATTCTCCCCTCCGGCCCCTCAGTCACAGAGAAGAGGCTTTTAAA
Source organism: Novumbra hubbsi (assembly GCA_016801125.1). Classification (NCBI taxonomy): domain Eukaryota; kingdom Metazoa; phylum Chordata; class Actinopteri; order Esociformes; family Umbridae; genus Novumbra; species Novumbra hubbsi. The sequence goes on along the minus strand of JACXGK010001190.1, from coordinate 13,570 downwards.
GGGGACACAGCACAGGCCAGCTGGACATTAATAGTCAACATAGAAATAATTTAGCAACTGTAGCTTCTTGTTAACTATAATCTGACATTGTATGCATGAGGCAGAGAGGCAACAAGAATTTCAACCCAGCGTTAACTAAGTTATTTCATTTAAATATCATCCACAGCCTACCATTTACGATTAAAGTAGACATTAATAAAGATTTTGACAACAGGGGAACCCTAATAAGTATTTGTTATTCACATTGGCTTGAACCTAACATGCATATGTGTACATTATTCAATTAAGTGCCCAAATACTTTGGAATTATCAGTGAATCAATCAATCAGTCAGTACATCCAGTAATCACAACGATCTGTTGAGGAGTGACTAGTCCATTGTTTTCTGGAGAACTCACTTCTAAACCCGTAGTTAGGTGCACTCTATCCAGATACCTCTGGGAGGGTAGGCAAATAAATGGAAATGTATCCATCTTCAAGTTCCAAATGTACCCCTATTCCCTTCCCAGTGCCCTACCTTTGACCAGGGCTTTAGAGGGGCTCAATAGGGTATTGTGTGCCGTTGAGGATGAAGCCGCTCTTGAGACAGACTGAGAAACATGGGCCCTCAAGACGTTAATGAAACCAAGGACCCTTCAGCTATTGTGCCCTGCTTAGTTCCACAAACAATGTGGTCTGTGTCTGTATTTCCTCTGTGTGTGAGCTCTTATTCGTGCTTATTGCCCCTCTAACCCTGTACAGCCCGTGCACACACACACACACACACCACCCTCTCTGTAGGACACCAAACCTACTCCAACACTTGCATATGACTTCTTACGTACGCTAGCCTGGGGCAGATACATTTTCATTACATACAAATGGTCTGCCATGTCCTCAGCCACAACAAATACCTTCCTTAAAAAAGACTTCTAAAAACATTTCCACAAAAATAACGGTGCAAAATTGATTCTGTAAGAAAATGACGAGAAACATTTCCCGATAACTGAAACATTCTCACATCTCTATTTCTGTGCCCAGTATTAGCTATACCCTTAACTGAAAAATGTTTACATTTCTATTTTTGTGTCCTGTATTAGCTCTACCCTTAACTGAAACAATCATACTATTTTATCTCTATTTCCAAAAATATTTGCAGATATACCCTGACTGGCAAAACATTAACTATTGTCAAACAAATGTCCTATGGTATCATGGGTTACCATGCTCAGAAATGGGGTATCCTCTGTATTTTGGGGTAGCAACCATGCAAGACACTGAGGTCATGCCCTCCGAAATTGTTTTTGGACTCGCTGAATAAAAGCAGAAAAAACTAAAATTCTAAGGCAAAGATTTTGTGGAATACAAAGATAACCGCCTGGCTACATTTTTCCCTACTTGACGACGGTGTGTTGTGAATTGAAGCCAGGCAGACATGAAGTGATCTTGGTTTCACAAAATCCTTCATTAAGAAAGATGTTTGCGCACCTTCTGGGGCGACGTTGTTTCGGGTAACGAAAAGTCGTTGCTGCAGTACGGGAGAATTAAGATTAAAGTCAAAGACTGCCGAAAAAGAAGAAAAGCATAGGTACAGAAATCTAATTTGCCAATTACTATTTTGTAGCCAGCTAAATGTCTTTATCTCTACACATTTTCTAAACTATGATTGTATTTTTTGTATCGTCTATGCTAGCTGGCCGGTTTGCTGTGTAACTGACGTACCTCATGAGTCGCTTTGCAACGAATTGGGTTATTTGACGTGTTATTTCTTAACATCAAAGGGATTAGGATTGTGTCTCATATCTAAACCACACAAACCTAGCTAGTTAACCCTGGTGCTAATGTAACTAGCTACATTTGAGTGTGACCACGTATTAGTTTACATTGAGCCTCAATTAAATGTTTGACTTTCGTATTTTTGACAAATTGTTGTTATTATTTGGGGGGAACAATGTTTACCTGCATGTAAAAAGTGCTTTTATATGGTAATAAACAGGGTAGATAGTGTGGGACAGGGCTTTATAGACAAAGTGTGCAGTAGGTGTGACATGTCAGTATACTTGTGAGTTCACAGCATTTAGGCATTTTGAGAATGTTGGTATTTTTGTAAAAGAGATATTGATTACAAAGCATTACACAGAGCTCCTGACACATTTAAATGTTTAAAAAAAATACAATAAAAATATCAGAAAGCGACAGGCCGTTGGATTGGATTATTCCACTTGTGGATAGATTCTCAATTCTGCCTTGTTTCTGGATATGATTGGTTATGATGGGGTACCAGTATGACAAAGCATAAGATAACATATTTAGTCGCTCTGCTAAATTATATCACAAAGGGGAATGATGATTGGGTATTATGTGGTACGATAGAGTAGAATGGGGTATTATATGGTACGATAGAGTAGATTAGGGTATTATGTGGTACGATAGAGTAGATTGGGGTATTATGTGGTACGATAGAGTAGATTGGGGTACGATAGAGTAGAATGGGGTATTATGTGGTACGATAGAGTAGAATTGGGTATCACGTGGTAAGATAGGGTAGAATATTATATTAGAGGTTAACATGGATGATAATAGAATATGAAGAGATATCATGAGGTACATTTTCAGATAGAGTATCATAAATAATTGCAAATTTCACCCATATGAATCCCGGACCCAGCGGCCCACACTGCTTAGCAAATTAGCAGGGGAAACATACTCTCTCCCAGCTCCGACCAGTTGCCCGGCCTTGACCAGAGGGGTCGGGAGCTAAGAGTCGGTAGCTCAAACCGGCGGTGGACGAGGCAGGACAGTATAGGGCACCCAGCCGTCAAGTCCAATTACAAGACCGAATGCAGAGCAAGCTTGATTAACAATCAACTCACGTAGGGTCCATGGTGAAGCTAGCTGTAAGCTCCGTATTGGGGGACAATACAGTACAGTACAAACTACAGCTGCGGCTCAGAGCGCTGTGTCATGTTGTGTGTGTGTGTGGTTGAGTTCAGCAATGCGTGCCATGTTTAGACAAGTTTGAATGCAGTAATGAAGGGAGTTTTCTTCTTCTCTCCACATACTGCTATGTTGCACTGCCATGCCGGTCCCATCAGGCACTTTGTCTTTGGACTTTGGGTTCGTTGGTGAAGAGAGACGCCCAGGAGTGTGACATGTTGCATTGACAGTGCAGGTTTCTGTTGACTGGCTTCGTGCTTCCAAAGTCTCATCACTGGGGTGCAGGCGGCAGGGCTGTATGTTTAATGAGAACAATAACTAACCTAATGTTCCCTCTGAAGTACAACCGGGGAGGCCGAGGTCGGGGCGGGCGGTGTGCCGGTGACTGGTGTGTAGGCCGCGATGTGGAGGTCATGCTAACTATTGCAATGAGTCTTTTTGTTCCGTTCAAGGGAGACAGTGTGATTACACGGGCTGGGTACCAAACGGCACCCTGGCTCCTATGCGCTGTAGTTCACCACTAAGTGCACTCCTATGGCTCAGGATGGAAGTGGTTCACTGTGAAGGGGATAGGGTGTTATTTGACACGCTAATAGTGCAGAGGTATTATAACCCCTGAGAGGACGTTTTTTTTTCTTTTTCTTGACTGGAAAGGAGCATATATTTATTTTATGTTTGTTTTCTCAATTTCTCTTTGTCTCTCTCTCTCCCGACTTTCCCTCTCCCCATATCCATCTTTTCCTCCCTTTCTGCAGGTCGAGACATGACCAACACCACTCTGCCGGGATACCCCCCTCACGTCCCCCCCACAGGTCAGGGCAGCTACCCAACCTCAACACTGGCTGGAATGGTTCCTGGTGAGTCTGCCTTTTGTGCAAATAAACTGTATTTTCAGTTCCCACCTTGTATTGTTCTTTTCAAGCAGATTCACCACTGTAGAACTATGCACTACGAGTCTAGGCCGACTAGATAACTGATCAGAGACGAACAGTCACTTGGCACAATCGACCATCTTCGGACGTTTTCCTGTGCTCTACTAGCATGTATGTGGGATTCTCATGAGCCGTCGATAAACAGCCAGCCATCTCATCTCCTCGCCTGTCCTCCCTTCTGCCTCCTCATGCTCCCCCCCTCGGCCCCTAGACCACCTCCTTTTCCCCCTCTACTTAACCTACAGTTCGGGGTCACAGCAAACAGTTCGGGGTCACAACACATAGGCTTGGGAGCCCAGTAAATATTTAAATGACTATCCCTCCGAGGAGGGCCTGGCAGACCCAGGCTTCTTCCTGCCAGACCAACACCCGGCAGACGGCACGACAGTACGGCACGCATTACGATTAACGCGCTTTTCCGAACGCTCACTGGACCCTCATGGTGCCCCTCCCCCCGGCCAGCCCCCACCCCCGTACCACCCAACCGCAGTGTGACAGCCTGCGCCGCCATTTTTCTTTGAGCTGATGGAACTCATGCGGAAAGGAAAACCAATCGAGTGCACAGCTGTGTTATCAAATCATTAACCGATTACAGCACCCTCCAAAGGGCCCCCGGCTTCAGCCCCACAACACACGTCCATCCATCGGGTCGCTGTTTTGTCCCCTGGATGCAGTGCAGTGCTTACCGTTCCTGTACACATAGCAGATACAGTGGCAACAATAACAAGCATTAAAGACAATTGGCCTTCTAATGATCTAAGCAAAATACAACTTTCATGTCGCGCAGCTGCCTTGTGGAAACACTGTAATTGTTACTGCTGTGATTGTTGAAATATTGTTTAAATTGATTCGTTTTTTCCTCCTTTAAAAGCTCTCTACCAGTAATAATTATGAAATACCTAGGGCACTGTAATGAAAGGTTTCATTATTTATGTGATATTTTAGTCATTTGTTTTGTACTGGAAGAACACAATGTATTTTTCCCCATGTTTTTATCACCCATTCGTTTTCATCAGTCACGAGTCACCATTACTATGGTGGGGCTGGTGGATTTTCTTCTTAATCCTATAGGCTATAGGTTATATATATGTTCCCTCTCACTCATCCAAACCCAAAGGCACTTGGTGTGTGTCCCAAATAGTGCATGATTCCCTATTAAGAGCCCTGCTTTTGACCAGAGTCCATGGTTAAAAGTAGTGCACCACATAAGGGAATCTAGTGCAATGTTTATGACACAAGCTAAGATTTAGTGACAGGCTCCAAACACTGTTAAACCAAAAGCCATTCCTCATGGAGCTTCATATAAAATCTAGTCTTTATTGTCTCGTAAAAAGAAAGAAACGTGTTGGACCAACAGCACTGCTCTCGGCCATGGTGGTTATGGTTTAAGTTACTTCCTGTGTGCAGTGAAAGTCTGTGGCACCAGCTAGACATGCAGTGCAATGGAAAGCCACATATACCAAGTTTATTACGCATTTCAACCATCAGAAAGGAGACTAACAAATGCATTAAAATAATATAGAGTTTATTTAAAGAATAGGGTACGTGTGGGAAATTAAAGGTCTACAGTAGAGATTCTATTGCAGTGGGTGTGATCCAGAAGACCACAATTGTCTTTTGCAACCGATCTGTTATTGTTCAGTCTAGCATAATTTAAATAAGGAGATGGGGGGGGCAATAAATTACTCGGTTGACTAGTTCCAAATAAATGACTATCAAATTACCCCATATGTTATATACGACGGGAAATGGCACGCAAGCCAAAGAGTGTCCAAAAATAACGGAATGGCACTTTAAAAATGCAAATTTTTAAAGGCCACTCAGATCTTCTGGAACTTTCCTTTTAGTCGTCTCAAAGGTCAGAACCAAAACCTTTGGTGAAGCATCCTTTAGCCATTATGGCCCTGTCATTTGGAATAGCCAGCCAGAACATCTGAGAGCAGTAGAAACCCTGGGCACTTCTAAGGAGGATCGTGAGACACACCTCTTCAGCCTCACTGGCACATAGTGCCATTTCATTGTGTGTCATTTCATATCTGTATTTGTTTAGTGTTCTTTCCTGGTAAGCACTTTGAAGCACCATTCATGTTGGAATTGTGCAATGTAAAATAAATATTAATGGATTGTTTCGTTTGGTTTTACAGGGAGTGAGTTTTCTGGCAACCCATACAGTCATCCACAGTACACCACCTACAATGAGGCGTGGCGATTCAGCAACCCGGCTTTACTAAGTGAGTACTGTGCGTCTGGCCCCACACTTGCGGCATGCAACCACTGTAGCACTTTCCCGCCTTCTCTCATTTCTGTGTGCTGAACACACCGTCTTTAACCAATGCCAGTGAAACAATCTGCTTTCACCGCATCGGACCCTCTGCCCGTGCGGTCGACGAGCTGAACCCGCCCGGCGTCGGTTGCCGAGGAGACGGCAGGAGACAGTTTGTCGTGGATGTTGTTTCCAACGGTCCATTTCTTCTGTTAACTTCCAGGTTCCCCTTATTATTATAGTGCCGCCTCCAGAGGCTCCGGCCCACCCACTGCTGCCACGGCCTATGACCGCCACTAGTTACCATGGAAACCAAATCAACCACCACCTACACCACGACTACAACTACGGCTTCGGCAGCGTCCACGTCGCCCCGGTGTGAAGGTGACGGGACACCGTGAACACAGCCGGCGGGCAGCTCCATTCCCTGTACATCACGCCACTACACACAACCGAAGGGCCGGTCGCTGGGGTGCCGCGCGGAAAAAAACACCTAGCGACAACAAACGATTTGTACACATTCAAAGTAGTGAAAATCACCCAGTTCTTTGATCCGACCTGCAAGACTGTACATTACTCCCAGAGACTTTGAAAGACTATATATACATGATACTACTGAGTTCACTGAGGTAAAAAGAAAACAAAAAGTTTTGAAAATGACAATGAGGAATTTCTCTCTTTTTTCTTTTTTGTAATTGTCCTCCGTTTCTTTTTCTTCCTTGGTGGATCAAAACATTCCTTTACTTGACTGATCTCTCCGCCGATCGAGAAACCCGTCTTGAGCTGAAAGTACAGGACAGTAGCAGCCGGTTTCTCCTCTTTACTGAATCTGTCTCTAGACCTTCCACTCAAAGGGCAGTGCAATGAGATCCATGCTAGAAACACTGGCGTCAATGCAACACGGCAAGTCCTCATTACAAACAAACGTAGAGTCATTTGTAACCAACCAAACGTTCAGCATGAATCAACTGCTTTTTGATGACGATGCCATGAGAAGATTATTAGGACGTGTTCTCTGTGATACACAATCAGATGTAAAAAAAAAAAACGAACAAAAAAAAACAAGAAAAAGAAAAAAGAAACACTGAATTGAAAATAAAAAGGAAACCGTGACATATTGTGGTCTTCTAATTTACAAGATTTGAAAAACCTAGTAAATATATTCTTAAAGATTTTTATTTTATTTTGTTTTTTTTATTGTTATTGACATCTTAATGAATTGCAGATAATATGCTTGACTTTTGTTGTTGTCATTTTTATTTGTCAGGACACTAGAAATGATCAGACAGAATCTATTTTGTATTTGTTTTTAATTTTGCACTATTTTTGAACTTTGACACACTGGGGGCGGTACTATCCAGACATCGACCTGGATGCCGATTGGTTTTGTTTTACAGAATATTATTATTTCTAAGTACCATTCGAAGAATAAAGTTAACCGTAACCTGTTGGTCTGGAAGGGCGCTTAATGGCTTCAAATGCTTGTTTTACTACTTCATTTACCACATGGAAATTCTTTAACAATACTGCAAGTCCACCAGTTTGTTTCTGCCTTGACATGCAGGATTGCTGTCCACCCATACTCAACCCAGGAGGTTAGCAAGATAACATTTTCAGTTGACTCAAGTCTTTGGCATTAAGAAACAGCAAACCTTTTTATTAGTGAACTAGTTTTTTTGTGACAAACTAATTAAATAATTAAAAGTCTAGTATTTATGGGGATAGCTTGGCACCCAATTCCCTTGATAGTGTTCTACTGTTCACCAGGATGCATAGAACTAAAATAGTGGGAGACACTCACAATTTGAAGTTTCTTCTGATAAGGCCACCATCCCATAATGTGTCAACAAATAACAGGGCAAATATTTAAACAGAAAAGCAGGGCAAAGATTTCCGTTAATGCCTTAAACATTACACATTTTTCACAAGGTCCCAACTCTCCTATTTGTTTTGTTTGCTTTAAGACATCATGTGACTTATCTGGTTAGTTTGTCTTAAATAACACAAGTACCACCGACCTGGCTGGAAGAATGGGAAACATGATCAAACATACAGTACCTTAATTTAACTGTCAAGTGAATGTATTTTTTATCGCATTTGCCAAAGACTTAGTTCTTGTTATTGCTTTTTTTCCTTTTCTTTTTTTACAGGCTGCATACGTATGCATTGTGAGAGCAGTATTATAGGAAAAAGACAACTTGTCCATAATTAAAGTATATGTACAAATTCTATGCAGAGCAGAGATGGTCATCATTTTTATGCATATTTAGCTGTAAAACCGAAAGGAAGGTGATTGAATTTATTTAATTTTATGTTATTTACAAACTGTTGATTTATTTGTAGAATTATGTGTATAATGTGAAGACACAGGCTTCTACTCTGTAAATACAGTCAAATAATATCTCCATCCTGATCATCGGTATTAACACTTTCATACACTGGAGTCTCACTTGTACATTTCAATAATAAAGTGTCTGAAATCTTCTAAGTCACGGCAAAGCATGATACTACTTTCCTACCACAGACACACGCACAACCACGCAAACGTCCACACACAACCACACAAACGTCCACACACAACCACACAAACGTCCACACACAAACACACAACTCGCACACCTGAAAGATGTACATAACTAGACACTGATAAAATAGAAGGACCCTGGCTATGGCTCCTGCAAACTCTCAGGTGAGAACAACACAGGAAGCTAAAACACAAACAAGGATTGAATCAATTGCCATTCCATTGCATTACAGTCCACTTAGAACTTGCCAACAAACTGCTACATACTTCTGATATTATCTTAGATGTGGTTGACGATTAGCATGTGTTGTGGGGTGGAGTAGGCTATCCATGCGTACAGATAACGAACTACTGTAAGATTCTGGGCATTTAAACAACTGCAATCCACTCACCCTTAATCGTAAATGTATTCTATGCACATGAGAATTACAGTTGTTATGTCAATTGAAAAACACACCATCTCCAGAACCTTCCAAAATAAAAATCTAGTTGACAAGCTACAATCTGTGTGTCTGTACATTAACATCTCAGTTACTAAAATGACTGATGAAATGGCAACACTTTTTGAATACATCACTTCAATTTACTTAAAGTATAAAGTATCTTGTATTCTAAATATATTTAGTCTATGAAGGGGGAAAAGATCCTGATGTACACTGGAGAATGGGCTGCAGTCATGAGAATGCCTTCCAAATGTTTTCTTCATGATGCGGATCACTGAACACATCAAGTGTTTAACCTCACTATGACTTCGTAAAGCAGAATTATTATTTCTTACCAATGTAGCTGAATTCAATTAGTGTTACGTTACACAGAGAGAAAGAGCCAGAGAGATTAAAGGCAGGAAATCCCTTTTACAGCCTATTTTCACTCACTCCTCTTCTCCTAATCCCTCGTCACTCTATTGCATTGAGGAGGGTCTATTTACATCATTATTGATTTGAAAGAATATAAATTGTACTGATTATCAAAGATTACTTTTTTGTGAAAGGATTTCAGTTGTGCACATGGATTATGTATAGAAAGACAGTAACACACGCCCTAATACTTAATCTCAGCATTATAATTCTACTGGCATTATATAAGCACACATCAACACTCTAGAAATTCAACAAAGTAGCAGGACTGGTACCTGCTCCTTTATGCAAGGAGGAACAGGAGGAACACTGCCAGAGCCCTTTAAAATGACCTCCAATAGGCTGCTGGTGTGCAGGTTTCTGACCAAACTGTCAGAAACAGACTCAATGAGGGTGGCATGAGGGCCCAACATCGTTTAGGACACCGTCCGCTGTCTCATCAGGAGCATGCCCAGACATTGTTGGGAGTGCATTCAGGCACGTGGGGACCATACACACTACTGAGTTCACATTACGTGTTGTAGAATCCAAATGTATTTTATACGGAAAATTCCTCAAAGTAGCCAACCTTTGCCTTGATGACAGCTTTGTACACTCTTTGCATTCTCTCAACCAGCTTCATGAGATAGACACCTGAAATGCATTTCAATTAAGTGATGTGCCTTGTTAAAAGTGTGGAATTGATTTCCTTTTTAAAGCATTTGAGCTAATAAGTTGTGTTGTGACCATGTGGGGTTGGAATACAGGAGGCCATCATTATGTCTGTACTCTAGTAGTCCATATTGTCACAAGAACAGATCAAATGAGCAAAGCGAAACAACAGTCCATCATTACTTCTAGACATGAAGGTCAATCAATTCAGAACATTTCAAAGAACTTTAAAAGTGTAGTGGCAAGAAACCTAAAGGACTATGATGAAACTGTCTCTCTTGAGGACAGTCACAGGAAAACAAGACCCACAATAATGTTTGCTGTACATGTTTGCTAAATTCATTAGCAATAAACTGCATCTCTGATTGCAGCCCAAATAAATGCTTTACAGAGTTCAAAGAGGAGGCATGATGGTGTGGGGGTGCTTTGCTGGTGATACTGTGATTTGGAATTCAAAACACACTAAGTAAGCATGGCTCTCACAGCATTCAGCTGCAATACACAATCCCATGTGGTTTTGTGCTTAATGGGACTATCATGTTCAAGATAATCAAGCCTCAAGAGAACAATTACTTAAGACACACCTCCAACCTGTATAAGACCTAACGGACCAAGAAGGAGTGTGATGGGGCTGCATCAGATGACCTGATCTCCACAATCACCCAGCCTCCACCCAGTTGTGATGCTTTTGGTTGAGTTAAACTGCAAAGTGAAGGAAAAGCAGTCAACAAGTGCTCAGCATATATGGGAACTTCTTAAAGGAGTGCACTGCCCATGCACTGCCCATGCACTGCCCATGCACTGCCCATGCACTGCCCATGCACTGCCCATGCACTGCCCATGCACTGCCCATGCACTGCCCATGCACTGCCCATGCACTGCCCATGCACTGCCCAGAGTTCATCACACAACCCAATGTTGCTAAAAGCTAAACAATGGGCATTAATTTAGTTTTCATAGCAGTTTCAAATATCACATAACCATCTTTAATGTTTGCCTTTATGTCAAACAACCACAACCTTTGCTTGTATAAAGAAAATGATCAATGGACACAAGCACATTTGTGAATGTTTTTGTTTGTTAGTAAATTATATAATCAAGGTTAACGCAAACATTGGTTTTGGATAGTGTGCTAGTTCAGCAAAAATAACTGGAACAGAGGCAGAGTTAGGTAGCAGGCTGAGGTGTAAGCTGCAACACCTGGAAAAATGACACAAAGTGCAACTGGCATCATGCAAATGAAACATAAAGAGGATTTTTCTGCATTGGCTTGTAATTATTACAGCCAGGCAACAAACATCACATGAGCATGATTTAAAAATAACTGGTGTTACAAATGTATAATTTATATTTTGCAAAATGTATTATCAAGTTCTCTGATCGCCACTCAATTTGGCAAACAGTGATGAAGAACGCTTGGTTCCCATAAAGCCCGTTCCAGACATTCCACATTTTTTTAAATATATTTTCCTGACAATTGCATAACATTTCAAACGAGAGATTCGTATTGTATTGTCAGACCAATGATGACAAGGGCATTGTCGTACTGACACCTGGTGGCTTGTGAGAGTTGAATAAAGTCTGACAAGACATCCTGCTTTGTGACCGAAACCCTGCTTACGTCATTCAGCACATTCTAACGTAACATGATTTCCAAATGCTTTGTTTGGCTGGTATTGAAAAAATGTCTGCGTGAACATATTGTATTTTGCTAATGCTTGTCATTTTTAAACTCAACTAGATAGCACAGCGTTTGCTAGAATAGCTGGTGGCTACACTAACGAGGTTAAAGAGGCTGAAAAATAACAATGGAAAAGTTTCAAGTACCCCCGCCACTCACGTCTGACACACCAAGTCATAGGATTGGCCCAGTGGTTCAAACTATTCGACAGGTTCCGGACTGCTTTCGGGCTCAAGCTACAACCAGAAGAAAACCTTGCGAACACTTTAATCTACTCCATTGGGGAAGGAAGCCAGTCCAGTGAAAGCTAGACTGGAGAGACAATTTTAGTTTGGGGGACTGTTATTTTTAAAGGAGCTAAATTAAACCAAAAAGAAGATGATGTAGGAAAGTCAGCTGATCTACAAAAAGATATGATACAAGACTATTTGTAGGATTGCAAATAAAAAACTGGCAACTACATATGGACCCAGGACTGACTCTGGAGAGAGATCAGTCTCTCACATTAAACTGTAAACTGGTGAAAAAACAACTTCTAAGCCGAGCCAGAACTGTGGTAAAACCTCATCTCACAGCAAACTAAAATTGTTAGTGCAGTGGTGTGTGGGTTTAATGCCATGGGAAAGGTTAACACAGATAGGTGTACTAGCAAGGAAGGTATTTATTTCTATTTCTTCTTTTTAGGCACAGTAAGTTCAGGCCCAGCATTAGTTCCTTGGCTAATGCGACTGAAAGTAGACTAGTGTGAAACTGACTTAAGGACAGAACCTGGGGCAGATGTTTAAAAGAGTTCAGCTCCCAGAACTGAAGAGAATCAAGAGACCAGGACAGCCTTCATACAGCCAAGCCGGGCGCCAACTGTAAGAACTGAGTAGAGGCCAGTACTTGGTTGTTCAGAAATCCAAGCACTAGTTCTGGTGGCTGGAGTAGCTCATGAGCAAAATGAAATGGGAATTCATACAGGTCACATTCAGCGCAAGATTCCCGAAGAGTAACCATAAAGCAACCAGCACTGTGAAAACAGAAAAAAGTCTCGCAAAAACAGAGGACTCTAAATTTGACCTAAAGGTCTACCATGCAACACGTATGGTCAATGTCTGCAAATGTCTTTCTGTCTGGAAAGAGAAGACTCTAAACACAAGACCTGACACATCTGAACCCAGATGACCCTGTCTGGGTAAAAGGGATAGCAGCAAACATGCCACATACATCGTACACCCAGATGAACCCCGCGTTGTAACTGCAATCATCTTGCCAGAACACCAGTGACTCCAATCCAACTGGCAGACCATCCACATCTGCGAACAATATGATGGAGGGGCATGTTGCGGTCCCAGTACAGGCACACAGTCCGGAGCTGGTCAGGCTAAATCCACTGACAGAGAGATGTACATGAGACTTGGGGAATACTAAAAAGCAGGTTTGCCTTGAGACAGAATAAAACACCACACTCCACTCCTTAGGAAGCGTTTAGAGTTCAGACTTGTGTTTGTTCATATTACAATCCGGTTTCCATAAAAGTTAGAACGCTGCGTAAAATGCAAATACAAATGCAATGATGTGTTATGATAATGACTCAGTAAGGGGTACGTGGTGTTATAATAATAACTCAGTAAGGGTTATGTGGTGTTATGATAATGACTCAGTAAGGGGTATGTGGTGTTATGATAATGACTCAGTAAGGGGTATGTGGTGTTATAATAATGACTCAGTAAGGGGTATGTGGTGTTATAATAATGACTCAGTA
>JACXGK010001189.1:48333-75598 GCA_016801125.1 Novumbra hubbsi | reverse complement strand
TGTATGGGGAATTACAATACAGAGTACATTGATAACATGGCTCCTTAGGGCAGAACTGTACATTATGCTATGTATGGGGAATTACAATACAGAGTACATTGATAACATGGCTCCTTAGGGCAGAACTGTACATTATGCTATGTATGGGGAATTACAATGCATTTTGTTTCTTCTGACGTTGCGGTCTGCCAGGCCACAGATTCTCATCCACAACAGATATCTTCCTTTGCATTGCAGCGCAGAAAGAATCTTTTAAAATGACTTATCCAGCTTCTGCAGATGTCTGCTGTGATGTCCTCACATGCTGGATCCATAGCAGTCAGCAAGCTCATCTGAGTATGTGGCTGAGCATGGAAGATATGCTTAATAGAGTAGGACAACTGTTTTGCATTTAATGACTTGTGCAATTAAATAATGCCTAGATATTTCGAGGGGTAAGACTATTCAATGGAGAACCAGTTATATATATTTTGATCATCATGTCATAAACAATTGATAATGTAAGAAACAGCAGACAATTGTACATAATCAATTGCATGAATGTACCAAAGCATTGGCAATTTGTTAAAAATAATGAGAAATAGCTTTTATGATGTGACGGTTGAACAAGTAGTTTTGAGAATTTTAATTGTGATCTGAAAAATGTACCAATGCAACTGAGAAAAACTGCTCTTTGCTCCGTTAAGGCGTTCTTTTTTCACACTCGAATATCATTGGTCTAACTCAATTCAATCACATTTAGTAGCTTACTTCCGTTTTAGTTCCTCGCGATGTTATTTTATTTCTATTCCGTTGTAATGGCAAATAAAAAAACTTGGCATCGATTATACAAGCTATTTAAACAGCTGTATATATATTTTTTTAATTTAGGTTGGTGCTGCCGTTACGATAAGTGTTGTAATGTCCTTGTAACACGTTACTGCCTTGCACAGCGTAATTCATTGTTATGTCACAACTGTAGCTATAAAAGTTCGCTAGCACTATTGTCGCTCAAACCAATGATATACAGTACATATTTTATCTACTCTACCCAGCGAGTCATATTAAAGCCGACAAAATACTATTAAGGTTTAAACCACTAACCTTGTTCCGTGCTCTTGACTCTTTCTGACCGGTAAAGAATGTGGTGTAGACAACATATGATTCAGAAAAAACCGTAACCAGAAAAACAGCGACAGTGGCATTAAGTGAGCATTACACCTGATAACCCACCCCCCTTCCCAGGCCATCTTTTCCGACAATTGACGACTGCCTTTTTCATAAATCTATTATAAAAACGACATTTTGACTACGCTCCCGTGCTCAACTGACCAAATGACTCTAGATTTTACTTATTATACCTGGTAGATCATGTTTTAATTTGTGGCCTATTAAACCAAACAAAAAAGCACACTACAGGCTATTACTGAGATATATACTATCCTTAACAATTTGTATTGTACATATTTTTATATAATTAATATTAATATATAATTTAAAAAGTTCAACTTGAATTACATTTAAAACTCCTCAATTACATTTGAAAAATAAAAAACATACAATTTATGTTACAGCAAAATCCAATGAATGCTGTATTAATAACAAACAAATGTGAAACACTTTATTAAAAACACATACAATATGATCTCTCTATCTGTAAAAGTATATCCAACAAGGGCAAAGCATTTCCATTCAAGTTAAATCTATTTAACAAATTACATTATATTAGATATGTCGCTTCCAAACCAACTAACACAAAAAAAGAAGCAATCACAAATGGGGATCCTAATAAATGAAACTGCACATTGTCAATGAAAGATTGTTATAGAAATGTTTCCAAATAAATAAATGCATCTTTACATTTCATAGTTAAAACTTAGTGGAAACACATTTGGCAGCCAATGCAGCTGTGAATTATTTTGACCAACCTCTTTTATGGCCCAGATTTCTGGAGCAGTCGATGGTCAGCCATATTCAAACTGAAGTCAGGATTGAAGCTGGATCATTTACATCCAGAATCTTTGGCATAACAGATGTTGTGTAAATGTTTCTTTCTTGTAATTAGAGCCATTGTGATTTGCTAGCATTGTCTTAAAATACCCCCCCCCACCCCCATGGAATTAATGCAGTGGTGTTTAGGCCTTCCTAGTTTCTTGGAATAATTTGGTTGCATCATGTTAATATTAAACACATCAATGTGTCTGTCCCTATTTGTTGACTTTATGTAGTCCACCAATCGCAGCACTATAAAGCTTCCCAAAATTCTTGCTGTGTATTACTTGACTAAGCAAATCAAGAAAATCCTGATTCTAATATGGGTATGTTTTTATCACCTGCAAGGGTGATAGATCTAACCCTGGGATATACAAAAAAGACAGTAAGGTCTATCCCTCAATCTGACAAGGTTTAAATATTGCCATCCATGAATGATTTTTTTAACCACAATTACTGAGTTTGAGCAATTCTGTCTAAAGCAACGGGTACACTTATGTAGTCCTAAATGTTTTTGCAGTTGATTTCAAATTATTCCAAATAATTAACAGCTATGATGGCTGTTGCAGGTGCTTTCACCAATTAGTAACTCTGGGGTGTCAAAAGATACGCCATAAATCAATGTGTTTCACTTTAAACATGTGGAGTAGTGTGAGGTCCCTGTTTCGACTGACTCTCAAGACAGCTAAATGTGAAGACTTTGCAAGGGAGTAATCTAGCAACTATGTATCCACTCCAATTAGAAGCCTAAATGTAATGCAAAAGAACAACTTATTTAATATACAAAAACAAATGCAATACTTCTGACAGTTGGCAATGCATGACTACAATGAGCATCATGTGATTATTTAGACACCATGCACTACATATATGTTATTTAAAGTCACAATTAGCCCTATGTTGTGCTGGTGAATTATCAAGAGGCAATTTATATTGTTTTATGCTGCTACAACGTAGAAATGATTTAAAAGGAATACAATTAGCAATTAGTTCCATACAAATCCGACACACTTCATACACCCTCTTCATTAAACCCGATTGACCCTTCTTCCATACATTTTGGTCAGTAAAATGGAGAGCAAGTAACTTTTCAAGAGTAGAAGGTGAGGACACTCTGTTGGTTTCCCCGTACTAGGAGAATAGGAGGCAGGTCTTTAGACAGAGTCTCCAACCAGCTCATGTATAGGGCGCTGGACACTGCTCCCTTTCGAGCCAATGGCATGCTCCTGTGGGACAGAGAAACAGTCAGTTGGAAAGGCAGACGGACAGAGAGAGATAGAACTCTAAAAAGTATGTAATATTACCACTACTTACATAACAATGAGTTTTGCTGAGTTGGAATGTTCCTTCAGCAATTCATTCAGTCTGATCTGTCGGTTAGTCTGGAAAACCAATAAGAAAAGCTTAAACAGGACTTTGTGGAGTTCAAATCAGTTCCTCACGCAACTATGACGGCAATACACTTTTCAAAAATGTGTGCATTTCAAAATATCAAAATACGTTTTGGTGAGTGTTTGACAATTTTATAATACACATCCAAAACCTTTTCTTCAATATTTGAAGGGTTATTTATAAAAAAAAAACATTTTAGTCAGTATTTTTCCATTTCAATCATGCCCTTTTGGTATTTATTTAAAACATATTTTAAAATATCTTACAATACTACCCCCCACCCCCTTACTTTACATCAGCATTAGCAAAACATCTGCTTTATAGACAATTTCTGCCACAACTGTCACCAGTGAAAATAATTTACCTTTTCAATGCAGATGGAATAAATCTTGAAACACAGCCTGTTCCGATCTATCCAATAAATCTTTCAACACTAATATTATGAAATCCTAATCCTTTTCACAAGCGAAAGATCTTATCTAACAGACACATCACTTAACACATAAAAGCATTGACTGAACATCCAAGCATTTGCTCTACAAGCTACAAATAAGCTGTTGAAAAACGATTCACTTTGTATGAGCAGAAGAAACCATTGCCATACTCTTGATTCAATGCATTAAACTGAAACGGTGCAGTCCCACCAAGAAGGCTGCTCCAACCACAGACATCAATGATCTAGCCAGTTCACCAGAACAAAACCACCACCATCTACAATGAAAGGTTGAT
The DNA here is from genome assembly GCA_016801125.1 of Novumbra hubbsi. Lineage (NCBI taxonomy): Eukaryota > Metazoa > Chordata > Actinopteri > Esociformes > Umbridae > Novumbra > Novumbra hubbsi. Next base: position 71,506 of record JACXGK010001189.1, on the reverse strand, counting down.
GGTTTGGTTTCTTAGAAAAAAAGATACTGAGCTTGCCATCAAAGAATAGAGGAGATCATCCCATATGTCCACTAAAGATCAATTCTGCAATTCTGGAATACACACAGTCTCACACATACCCAGGACTGATAAGTACGTCTCTGTTCAATATAGAAATCATATCTATACCTTGGCCTTGTAGAGCTCCAGCTCGTTATCGGAGATCCTCCAAGGCTCCTCAGCCTTCAACTTTTCCGCAGCCTCTTGTTCCATGTCTTCCTCCTTCATTTTATAAGGCTCAATCATCTCCTCAAAACTAAGAACGCTGCAGGGGACAGGGCAAAGAGTCGACACGATTATATCATAATGACCGTATACTAACTGTAATTTAGTATAGAGTTGCACATCTGGCATCTTACTTGTGTTTCTTCGGCTTTGTGTTGATGTCCCCAAGAACATAGATTGCCGAGAAATCAATCCTAAACTTGCTGAGTAGAGCTGCCATTCTGTTAGGAAACAAACAATTGTCTCAATAAACAATGTAAAATGAAGCAGCTGGATGGAATACAGTATTATGTAATACTATCAATAGTGTCAATATCACATCAGGCCTGGAACAACAGATACTCACGCTCTGCGATCATGGTCAATCCTGTTGATCTTCCCACCAACAAAAAGACGTATTTTGCAGTCCTTCCATTTATTTTTGTTTGTGAGCAGGTACGGAATTAGCAGAGCCAAGCCTTAAAAAATTAAAACAGACATATGTGCGACTGCCTTTTTGTTCATACTGACTGTAGAGAGCAAGGTCATAATCATTGGTGCTCACTTCAGAAAACACTTTTTCAAAGCAGATTTGAATTTCTTATTGGCTATACTGCCTGTTTTATTCAGGTTGTTGTTTGTGTAACAATGTATTATTAGCATTGACTATCCATTGTCACCTCCGTCATCAAACAGCCACCACACGTCCACCGTGCCTTTGCCCTGCTTCTTCTTAAATTGCTGGCTGGCCTCCAGAAGCCTCTGGTCTGTTAGGCTCAGTGGCTTGGCACTGCTCTTTGTCTCTGTGGATCAACCACATCACATTGTGAATAACACAGACGTTCATTGACTGTGACTGTGTTAGCATTTCCCATAGGAAAACATGTCACACTTGCCAAGCTATCACTTGCTGGGCATACATAGCAGTACACTACGGATCGTTTTAGCAGAACATAAATAGTGGCCATGAATTGCTTTTACACAATTTGGGTTGTTTTGGACTAGACTAGATTTGGCCAACTTGAATTACTTCATCATTTTACTGCACCCTGTTTGTATGCTGATTGAAGGAGCATTGACGAAAGTCTTAAGCTATGCTTGCATCGGCTTACTGAGAAAACGACTGCAACTTTAAGTTTATCTGATTCTGGGCATGTAGCAAAACTGCTTAGTCTCCTAAATGTCGCACTCTCTTGCCTCCTTAAGAAAGGGCCGTCTAGGAAACCATTGTTTATGTATTACAGTCTATGGTGCGCTGTTCCTTCTAATACCTCTAATACATACAATGCGAATAGTACCTCTGAGAATAAGGGGGCTGTTTTGAGCACTGGTGATTTGGGATGGAGGACCCTCCTCAGAGCCTTTACCCCCCATGTTGACGGATACCACCGCATCCTTCATACCTGCATCCTTCATACCTGCATCCTTCTTCTCATGAGTGGACAGGAGCTCATCTGGGGAAATGGCAATCAGACAATGCTTATAGGGCTGGAGATAAGGGTCTTAAGTTGCATCTTATAAAGTTTATAAAATCTAGTTGATAAAGTACACTTACAATAACAGTACTAAAAAGTACAAAATGGAACCCTCTTCCCTAGCTAGTGTTTATTGGGAATCAAGTCTCTGTTCTAAAGAAGTGTACTATAAGATAGGTTGCACTCTTTATAGAGATAGAGTGCACACTGCACTCTTTATTACTGTTAACAGTGTTTATTTACTGAACTATTCTACTGGTTATCAACAGTTGCTATATTGTTTTTACTGTTAACCATTCCCGTTGTTGTTGATTAATGTAATTGCCCTTGAACTTCGTTCATGTGGGTTTGATCCCACATTGAGGCCAGTATGTAAATATATGTACTCACTATTCGTTCTCGACAAGAGCTCTTTGTAAAAATTATATTTAACTAGCCCAATACAGCTTCTTAACAAAACACTGTTAGGGAAAATGTTAAATGTGCTGATAGAAAAATTCCATTGTTTTGTGAGAAATAAGTGATTTTGATGTGTCAACCACATGGACGTAGGAATACTTCACCTGGGTCTTGAATATGCGAGACATCAAGACCCTCCGGTAGTCTGATGAGGACAACACCATGCTGCAAGTCAAAGGCATCACTGAAACACAACCAGGCAATGATTTAATGAAATGGGACATATTGTAACAGGTTATATATTTTATATTTTAACAGAATACAGATTTTATTTATTACATATTTCATAATACATATTTTAACCAGAAAACTATTTACCTTGTGATTCAATAAGAAAATGTGGTGTAGTAAGTTGCCTGATTTTACCGACTAATAGCTAATATTTTTTTAGGTGGATCCATACTCCTTTATGGAAGGATTTGGGCAGTGTAAACTGATCTTAGATCTGTTAAGGTTCATATTGAATATACTCACTGTATAATGTTGATATACATTTCTACATCTTTCATCTCGCCATCACTCCAGTTGTTCTTAAAGCCCATCACCAGAGTGTTGGGTTTCAAACGGCCCAAACCTGTGGCCTTCAACGTAAAAACACATAATTATGGTGGGTGAATTGGGAGTCTATGAAAAAAGGCCATACTTTAAATATAAATTCCTTGATGAACATATACAGAGTATGGCCCTAACTACAGCTACAGCCTTTTGCCATTAATACTCAACAATTATAATGAATAATCTAATTGATATCTTCTACAGTATATCAAGGGTACAGCTAAGTAGTTTTTTAAAGTCCTGTTCTTAGAGAAGGTATGCAGTATTTACATATAACATACCTGGAACATAATTAAAACAAGAATTAAACTGATCAATGAATTAGTAATCTAGGTAGTTCAATGATAAATGCGACCATAGGTTGCTCAAGATTTAAACCTTCTCAAAAGCCTAATTTATATTTACAAGAGGTGCCTACTCAAAATAATGTTACATTTTAATAATTGAATTACGATAATCCAATTAGTAGTCCTCAGATTTAACATTCAGATATCACACTCCACCACCTGATAAAAGTTTTTATTTCTAAAATGTTGTTAGCGGAAAAATAATCACCTGCAAAAGGTACTGGGCTCCGTGTCTCAGATCGTCAGCAAACACAGGGGTGTAGAAAGCCTTGATGTGGTTCTTCATCAGCCAGCGTTGGTAGCGGGCATGATCAAGCGACATCTCCTTGAAGTTTGGCCGACGGGATGCCTTAGTAGGACAATCGAAAACAATCAAGGCTAAAGATAGGACTAAGCTGTATACTTTGCAATGTGTACGGTGTATGTATGAACAAAGACTCTTCTGTAGCTGATGACGCTTAGTGTCTCTGCAGCTGACACTGATACGTACTGTGCGAACGTGGCCGCACACCAAGAGGCCCACATCCTTAGTAAACGCATTCACCAGATGCAGCAAAGCCGGCCGGGCATTAGGGTATCCAGTCATTACCAGACACTGGGGTCTGTGGAACAAATTGGATTTGTGTTTGAAGTTATTAATAAGGGCTCTGATTGCATGTGGTTCCATCCTGTCCTGTCCGTAGTACAACATGCACTGTACAAAAGGATACTTTATCCTGTACAGTATGGTGCTGCTAGTGTTCGACCACATATAAGGCCATGAAACAAACCGCACAGTGGACATCTAGTGCTTCACAATCAATTTCAGATACCTTTAGATCATTTGAGAGAACACCGGGCGTAACAAATGCTAATAGCAGTGTCTGGACATATATCAGGCCAATTAAGCGTATGGGCTTAATTGGCCCATATGCTACTCGCTGGGTGAGGCTTGCGACGAGCCAGTTGGTAAATTGGGAGGACAGTTCCCTTTAGGTGCTGCTGCAGTGCTACCTGAAGTTCTTGATGTGGTCCTCTACGCCAGTTAGCAGGAGGCTGTGTGTCAGGGCCTGGTTATAAATCAGAGCTTGAGTTGAGGAACCCCAGTTAACATCTGTAATGAAATAAAACAAGAAAATCATATAAAAAATATACTTGTAAAACAGTAAATTAGAGTCAATGAAGAGAGCAGAAGAAACAAACATTAATCGGAAGTGCAACAACAGTTGACATCAACAGTATAACACAATGTAAACAAATGTTGTTGATATTATATTTCTATGATAACAGCCAAGAGAGATTGGCCTGTTACAGATGAACTCTAATACAATGTGATAAGGACTATTTACCTGGTTTCTTATAGCTGACATAAACGTAGAGTGCCAAGACTATGATATTGGTCATTAGGGCGGCCCACCAGTTTACTACAAACATGACAGCACAACACAGCACCGCCCCAGCCAGCGAGACCCACTTATTGTAATATCTGAAACTGGGGCGCCACCCTGTGTACAAGAGAGAGAGCATAGGTATGTTGAACATTACAAGCGGAGAAATTAAGAGTACATCAATGTATTGACAACACAAATATTGCTAAAACCATTCTGTTTGTTCTTAAGAAAAGGTAAACCTGGAAAATAAAATAGATTTTTAGATGGATCGCGATCCTGACATGAACAATTCTGAATCATTTTTAAAAAGAATCTATTCTTTGTTTTAAGACGGTCGAGTGGTCATCACCTGCGATTCCTGGACATTCATCTCCATAGACTCATGTGTAACGGTTACTGCTCATTGGATTTGCGAAGACTGGCAGCTGAATTCACAAACTTTTACGAAAGCAACGCAGGTTTTTGCTAAATGTTATTTTAAAGTGAATAATATTTTTTTTTATTTTCCACATAAACAATACAATATGTTATACTTCCTCATTTTAAAAATAATTTAATTTGCATAAAAGGCAGCTGTGTAAGTTATAGTATAGTCTGTGTTATAGATCGTGTTTTAGACCATATGTTTTCCTGTAAAAAAGCTGCTACATAAATGTTGGTTCATAATGTCAAAACTTAATTTTGTGTTTACACAAACTTGATAAATTGGTTGACATGAACATTGACATGTTCGTTGGTTTGAAAACAGTTGATTAATATAAAGGCGGAAAGAGAGTTTTAAGTATGTTTGTTTTTGTAATGAGATAATTGGAGGGCAAGACGCATCCATTGAGAATCGTTTTACACTTGAATCATTACCCTCTGAATCAGAATCGAATCGTGAGGCAGGTGAAGATTCACACCTCTATAGACAGGTCATATCAGTATGTACAAGTATGCCGAGTAAAGCCAGTGTTTTTAACAGATTTATAACACATGCATAAAAATATCCTTACCTGGGGAGTTGGCCAGAGATGCATGGAACACAGAGAAATTAATCAATGCATATGAGGCTAGGAAGAAATTTGAAATGATGGGGGCGATGACATTTAGTTCCGCTAAGGGGGAAAAACACAAATTAAGGAATAAATACACTCATGAATGACAGGGAAATGACCTCCATCGCATACCCATTAAACAGGTTGAGTTGGTCATCTATACTGACCATAACATACGATTTTCAATCAAAACCTACCAATGAGAATGAAGGCCAGACCAATACAGAAGGTAAGAACATAGCCCCGAAGAGGCTCATTGTTCTTTCCATATCCCTTGGCAAAGACATGAAGGCCAGGGTAGATGTTGTCCTTGCACAAAGCCTAAAAAGCCACACATCTTTAGATTGTTTCCAAATCAAACCATAGAATAGTACAAAGAAATAAAATCTAATTCAACAGACCAGATATGCTGTATCTTATTGACATTTAAATGTATACAGCGGGTGAAATAAGTATGGAACACGTCACCATTTTTCTTACTAAATATATTTCAAAAGGTGCTATTGACATGAAATCTTCACTAGAAGTTGGTAACAACCCAAGTAATCCATTTATACAAACCAAAGCAAATAGGCTCAGAAATTAAGTTATGTGTAATAATGTGAAATGACACAGGGAAAAAGTATTGAACACATGTAGAAATGGAGGTGCAAAAAAGCATACAGCAATACATGTCTATGAGGCGGTAAAAAACACAGACTACAATACTGTTTCTCAACTCTTACTTAAAATATTTGGCTATGTTTCAGAGAACATTTTGTCAAATTATCAAGGCTCTTGGAGTGAGGTCTACTGGGCATTATGGGAAAATAATATTTTAAAACATAATGTTTTGGGCATAATCTTGTTTAACCCAGAACTAACGTAATGCTTGTTTGGTCACCTCCCCAATTAATTTCGGAGTCTCTCTTTTTAAAAATAACCAGCAATTCTATGGGTCAAATCTCCTTTACTCTGCAAATATGGGAACTGTCCAGGGCACTGGAACCAATGATGCTTGTTATCTCATGCCAACTGTTGATTCATTACAGATCTACAGATTACGATATGGTATCATTAACCGTTGTTTAAACTATCAAAACGAAAAGACAATATTCAAGAAAAGATTTACCAGGAAAGAGGAAAGGAAAAGAATAAAGAAAAGTGATGACAAAAATAAGAATTAGTGATGATGATTACAGTCGTGGCCAAATGTTTTGAGAATGACAAAAGTATTGGTGTACACAAAGTTTGCTGCTGCAGTGTTTTTAGATCTTTTTGTCAGATGTTACTATAGTATACTGAAGTATAATGATAAGCATAAGTGTCAAAAGCTATTATTGACAATTACAGTTAAGATCATGCAAACAGTCAATACTGCAGTGTTGACCCTTCTTCTTCAAGATATGCCCTGGCATGCTGTCAATTAACTTCTGGGCCACATCCTGACTGATGGCAGCCCATTCCAGACTAATCAATGCTTGGAGTTTGTCAGAATTTGTTTTGGTTTTTGTTTGTCCACCTGCCTCTTGAAGATTGACCACAAGTTCTCAATGGGTTTAAGGTCTGGGGAGTTTCCTGGCCATAGACCAAAATGTGGATATTTTGTTCCCTGAGTCACTTAGTTATCACATTTGCATTATGGCAAGGTGCTCCATCATGCTGGAAAAGGCATTGTTCGTCACCAAAACTGTTCTTGGATGGTTGTGAGAAGTTGCTCTCGGAGGATGTTTTGGTAACATTCTTTATTCATGGCTGTGTTCTTAGGCGAAATTGTGAGTGAGGCCACTCCCTTGGCTGAGAAGCAACCCCACACATGTATTGTCTCTGGATGCCTTACTGTTGGCATGACACAGGACTGATGGTACCTCTCACCTTTTCTTCTCCAGACAAGCGCTTTTCTGGATGCCCAAAACAAAAGTGGATTCATCAGAGAAAATGACTTTACCCCAGTCCTTAGCAGCCCTGTACCTTTTGCAGAATATGAGTCTGGTTTTCCTGAATAGAAACGGCTTCTTTGCTGCCCTTATTGACACCAGGCCATTCTCCAAAGGTCTTCCCCTCACTGTGCGTGCAGATGCACTCACACCAGCCTGCTGCCATTCCTGAGCAAGCTCTACACTGGTGGTGCCCCGATCCCGCAGCTAAATCTACTTTAGGAGACGGTCCTGGTGCTTGCTAGACTTTTATGGGCACCCTGAAGCCTTCTTCACAACAATTTAACCTCTCTCCTTGAAGTTCTTGATGATCCGATAAATGATGCTTTAGGTGCAATCTTACAATCTTTTGTGCAAAGCAAAAAAGACTGCAAGTGTTTCCTTGCAGGTAACCATGGTGAACAGAGGAATAACAATGATTTCAAGTCCCACCCTACTTTTAACGCTTCTAGTCTGTTATTCTAACTCAATCAGCATGACAGAGTGATTTCCAGCCTTGTCCTTGTCAACACTCTCAACTGTGTTAATGAAAGGATAACTGACATGAGGTCAGCTGGTTCTTTTTTGGCAGGGCTCATTTTTGTGACAAAGACAGACTTTACAATTTATTGCAATTCATCTGATCACTCTTTATGACATTCTGGAGTATATGCAAATTGCTATCATAAAAACTGAGGCAGCAGACTTCGTAAACATTTATATTTGTGTACTTCCCAAAACTTTGGACTACGGCTGTAGTCACAGGAGTAAAAAGCAGTCAGAAGGAATATTCTTCCTTGAGCATGTCCAGCCTTAATGTTGACTATTGAAATAAATTGGAACTACAATAAATACTTAAGAAGAATCCCTACCTGGAAGACTTTTGGGGCGCTGACAAGAGAGGCCAGGGCTGAAGACAACGTGGCTGAAAAAATCCCTGCAGTAATCAGAGGTCCAAACGCAGACACCAAACCCATGACCTAGCAGACAAACCTGAAATTATTTCACTAGTTGGCACCTTCAGTGATATCAGGCAAAACAGACGTTCTGTCAAAAACTACAGTCATGGATACAATTTATATTTAAAGCAATGAACAAGTTTAATGTTATGGGGGGGTGTAAATGTTATCGCAGGGGTTTTTAACCATTAGTGGTAGAATGGAAAAAGCCATGGAAAGTAATGGGCAAAACATCTGAAAGTATACAAGCATGTAATAAAATATAAATATGTCAGTCTCTAACCAAGACCACTCTGTACCGGGCATAATGTGTATTTAATAAAATCAATAACAGCGAGGTGTATTGTTTCGTATGGCTGCCTGTTGTGCAGACCAGTGGACAAGTGCCTTTGTCAGTGATGCCATGTAAGTGAAATTAACTTTGGTACTGGGCAACCCTTTGCCTCCTGCCCGTGATATCAGTATCACACAGAGGGCGGGTGCCTGTGCTGAGGGGTGGCTGTCAATGGTCTCATTCAAGGCCTGACCGCGAGAAAGCCTTGTGACTCACAAAACAGGCATTGTTATTCCAGACCCCCATTGTTAACCGCTAGCTAACCGTGCAAGCCCCTGTATCTATTGTCAAAAGGAACAAGCAGAATAGCGTTGATAGGAAAAGGCAGCTTCTAAGCTGTGAGAATCATTATTTGCAGTTGATATGGGTTACCAACAATAACTGGTATATATTGGTTTAACATTTGTTTACATTGTCAATATTGGAAAAATATGATCTGAGTACATCAAAGGCGAGCATTGATCCACACTAGATAAAAGATAAACCTCAATCCAAATTGAACCAGAGTCAATACACCTGCTTCTATCAGTAATTAGAAAGAGAATCCGAATGGGGTTGGAGGGTATATGAGATTATTTTAATAGGCTATATGACAAAAATGTCAAAATGTGATGTTAAGTATTACTTTAGGTGTCAATACACGCGTGACATACTTGGAAATCGTTCATCAGTCCGAACTTGCAGCCACCTTCCTTACAAATTGAGAAGTCATAACCGAGTGTGCAGGCAGCATCTGTACAGTTCAAGCCGCTGACACTAGAGGTGTCATTTGGATCGCCAGTGGCATCTCTAAGAATGCAAGATCCTGTAAAAAAATTCAATCTTATAAACTAATTGTGGACTTTTTTTGTGTACTGATCTTGCCACTGTAACTTCACATTAACTTTATAAAAAGAAGGATTACCAGTAGAAACAGTCACTGCCACATAACTAATTCCTGTTATTAAGATGGCCAAAAGGGTTCCCTTTGGAATGGCAGACTGAGGATCCTAGCGAGACAAAATAAAACAGTTGTTTTTTGGGAATACATAAAAACGCATCTCCATTAAAATAATTGTTCTCTGCATAATGTCTGGGCCTTACATTTACAAAAGCCTAACAATTACTCAAATAATTACATAATTATTATTATGATTATGTTCTCCAGTGTAATATTTATTAAAGAGAAGCCAAGGCCCTACTGTTAGGTCTCCTGAGATGTTGGCACCAGCCAGGATGCCAGTTGCAGCTGGGAAGAAGATTGCAAACATAGAAAAAAATGTCTCTCCGTCTCGGAAATCTGGACCCATGTTCTCCATCATGATAGCCGCTTCAGATAAAACAAAGCAAAGGTGTGAGAACATTGTCATTATCAAATATGTCATTACATATTAAATACTAACCTGGAAGTCAGTCTATTTGTATGGAAGTGTCTATTTAAATACCGATACACTTTTTAGAGCAGAATAAGTACTTGGAATTAGAATATGGAAAAGAAACAGTTCAATTATAAGACTAACCTTTGTAACCAAAAAAGCCTTTGGGCTCTTTTGACTCCATAGGGATGACAGTTCCAATAAAATAGTTGAAGATCGCAGCCAAAAGAATGACCAATAACACAATTTGGGCCTGGAAGGAATACATACAGGGGAATTATAGAAAAAGTAAAAAGCAGGGTTTGGATGTAAATAACCAACTTTTTCGGCCTTACCTTCGCCTCCCACTCCATCCCTGCCAAAGAGATGCCTAGCAAGAGGATGACTGTGAGCGTGCCCACTATTCGGACGTCATTAATCTCGTCTGTCATAAGGGCATCCACGTCCTGTCAGGATAAGCTTTTAATGTTGTTGTCTAAGTACAATTTAAACATGAGCCAATAAACTACATTCACCATACAATTCAGAAATGTTCCTTACATTGAGCATCTCAACAACAGTCTCTGCAAAGCCCACAACATACATTGCTACAGCCACAGCATTAGCAAATGCGAAGATGAGCCCAATGGAGCCGCCAAATTCAGGACCCAAACTTCTTGATATGAGGTAATATGCTCCACCTGAGAGAATATAGGGAATTACGGGAGATACCAGAAAAACACTTTGCCATAATTTAATTAAGGATGCGTTTTAGACATAATACAGACAATAGTGGTGAAATCTTTTCATTTTAAATGTAATTTATATATTTAAAATTTTGAACATCTAATCACAACAAATTTTCTACAGTCCAAATAAAAAGAACTAAACAGCAATATTTAACAATAAGTATAGTATAGAGTAGTGTCTTGTAAGAAACATTCTGAAATAAGCATTTTAATAATACCAATCGAGGATAGGATAAAAAAACTATTTCAATACAACAATATAACAATTATGTTTGTTATGTTTGGCACAGCAATCCCTTTCAAGGCGATACAGATTTATGTGGCTTGATGTTTAGTAATGGTGCAATCAAGAAGTTTGCACAAAATAATTCTGTATGGGGAAACAAAGATGGCAGCATCATGCTGGGGGCTGCTTCTCATCAAGACTGGGCATCCTCGAAAAAAGTTAAGAAAAAATGAATGAAGAAAAAGACTGCAAAAACTTGTTTCAGGTCATTAAAACACCTTTCAGCAGGACAATGGTCCCAAGCACAAAGTTTAAAGCCACATTGGTTTGGCTGAAAAAAAAAAATGGAAATGTCCTACTGCGGCCCAGTAAAAGCTGGGCCACACTGCTAGGAAGCATAAGCGATTGGCAATCAACATCACCTGGTTTGGTGGAAATTAGAGTGACAACATGTTCACTGGAGAGGCAACAGCAAGACAAAAAGTCAGCACCTGCACTAGATTTGAAATCAAGCAATTTTCTTAGTTTGCAATAAAACATTATATGTCTTTAACATAATTAACTGCTTTTAAAACAGATTTAAGCACATTCTAAAATTGCTAATTATTCCCGAATGTTTTTTGAAATATGACATTGTATGTGTCCATATCATTAGATCTTACAATCTCTTCTGTTACCCACTTTATTAAAGGTTGCTGGAGAAATCTAATGCTCAGTAAATATATTACCATTTGATCAGACATAACGTTCTTTTATTACCTCCTCGAACAAACCCATTGGTTGCTATGGCTGAGGTTGAGAGTCCAGTGATGGTTGTTACAACAGTTGCCATTAAAATAATAACACACGTCAGACCTGTTAAAAAACACATGCAAATGATTTTGAGTTACAATTTTTTGGTTGGTTTAATAGTAATAAACCATGTGACAGTGTTTACTTGGTCAACAAGTTCTGATAATATTCATCCCAAAAACAATAATAATAAGTATATACAACACTGTTTTTAAAAAAGTTGAGACGCTATGTAAAAGGTACAAACAGAATGCATAGATGTGCAAATCATTTTATCCCCATATTCAATAGAAAATATTACCAAGACAACATATCAAATATTGAAACTGAAAAGTCTTATTGTTTCTTTGAAAATATATTCTTACTTTAAATTTGATGCCAGCAACAGGTTCCAGAAATGCTGGGACAGAGGCACCGAAAGACTGGAGACATGTCATGTTAAAAACGTAAACCTGGTAGAATATCACATAACTAATTAGGTCAGTTGGCAACAGGTCAGTAACGTGATTGAGTATTAACAGATCATTCCAGAGTGGATGGGTCTGTCAGAAGTGAGGATAGAGATGGGGTTCACACCCTGTGAAAGACAGCAGGCAAATAGCGCCACAATTCAAGAATAACCTATCAAAATTACAAAAAGTTCAGAGAACTCATCTTCTACAGTACATAATATCATTCAAAGATACCTGAAGTAATCTTTGTTTACAAGGGACAACGGCAAAAAACAATATTGGATGGCCTTGATCTTCGGGCCCTCAGGCAACAAGGCTTTAAAAACAGATATGATTCTGTAGTGGACATCACTGCTTGTCCTCAAGAACACTTCTGAAACCCATTATAATAAGAGTCTGCCTGCAGTGCAGACCTGTCCCCTATTGAAAACATTGTGACTTGACAAATACAGCAAAGGAGACCCCAAACTGTTGAGCAGCTGCAATCTTATATAAAGCAAGAAATGGACAACATTCCACTTTCAAATCTGCAGCAATTGGTCTCCTCAGTTCCCAAATGCTTATAGAGCATTGTTAAAAGAAGAGGTGAGGCAACACAATGATGAACATGACCCTGTCCTTTTTGAAACATGTTGCTGTCATAAAATACAAAATGGTCATGAATTTTTACATTTGATATGTTGTCTATTTTCAGTTAAATATAGGGATGAATGATTTGCACATAATTGCATTCTGTTTTTATTTGCATTTTATGCAGAGATGGGGTTGTAATTACGATTACAAAACAAATGGCATGGCTTTAGTTTCGCATCGCCTGGTTCCCGGGGTTGGTGGGGATTTCACTTTATGACTCATATATTGGTTTGAAAAAGCAAACTCACAAATCTGCGGCACTGAGCAATGCAAAAGGAACATGGCTGAAGCTAAAACAATTATATACAGACTGACTGTAAATACACATTAAACATAAGTTATTGCCTGCATACCGATGCCGGCTTGTCCCACGATCCATGACATGCGAATGAAGAGCATCACACCCCAGATGTTCAACATGCATCGCACCTAAAGTCACAGACAGCGGACGAAGTTCATGTAATGGATAACAAAAGAAAATAGCAATTAATTAATCTGCTTTTGTTGAAGAAAAGACAAAGTATGTCTGACCTATTTTCCCATTTAATTAGATCTTGTCACCAACAATATTTAGGTTCTTGGAAAATGCATAAAATATATGATAATTTGTCTGCGCCTTAATTGATTAACTGTGTGGATATTTAAGCAGTCACATTCCCAATCATGAACAAATGTTACCTGACATAAGCTGAGGTGATTCTGATTTGCTCTAAATAAAAAATATTCCTATGGGATTTTACTGTTGAAAGGTACAGTTACTTTATGTATTGTTTTTATAATTTTTTGAGAAAATATCCATTCCTTTTCTTCTTGAATATTGTTGGTTACAAGATCGTGCAGATCTTTGATATCCACGGTAATAGTATTATAGCAATAGGGGACCCCAAGGGTGTGTGGTATATAGCAAACAAAATGCAGTATCAAAGCACTCTGTGTTTCATTATGTCTAAGAACAATTTTATGCCATGGTATATTTGCTAAATATCACATCCTCTTGAGAACCAAAACAGTTATGGCCCTGGAGCCAGTACTGGCCTCACTAACCAGGACACCTTTGACCCAGCCGAATTTGACAGTTCCTCCCTTGGCTTGGTCCTTTGTTCCCTCTTTGGCTGCAGCCTCCTCGGCAACAGTAGACTCCTCCCCAATAGGAAAGCCATCTTCATCCAAATGTTCCTGGCAACCCCACACATAGCATTACAAATATTAATGGTGCGTACTACTAGACCGATACCAAAGGAACCCAATTGTAAATGCACTACCGTATAAACATTCATTAACCTAATTTAGCAGATGTTTGTGTCTTACAGTAGTGAGAGCATATATATCCATAGTGCCCCTGCTGTGGGAATCAAACCGATATGCTCTTTCAACTGAGCTACACCGTACATCATGTTCTAAATATTTATGCTATACAAGAAAATAGTGATGCACCACAATTCCTAAATTCACATCCAAGATCCAGGCTTGTTATAATTATTTGTTTGTAATTTTGTGATTTTCAGTACAATATAGCTCAATACATTCAAACTAAACTTCTGTTGGTGTTCAGTTCATATCAGTGATATCAGTTCATATCACTCTTGGGAAGTTTTTAATCTCACTGCAAATTCCAATCTCACATCTGACATTGGTATGCGTGTTGGATATGAGCAACTTAGTGTATATCGGCGTGCGGGCAAGACTAACTAATTGATTTATTTTGTCATGCATTACAAGCGACCAGCCCCCTTCACTACAGAACCATGTATGATCCTGCATGTATTATAGCAGGGTTGCATTGTGTCAAAGGCCAGAACACTGGGCCATTGAATATGGGGGGAAGCAAAACGAAACCACGGCTGCATTGTTGCTTGGTGGCTGCAAAGGCTGTCAGTTGCCACGGTCGACTGGTTATCAGGGTGTGGGCACGGTCAGAGCCAGCATTGTCTGGGCAAATTGAGTGGGTCATGTCACTCACGTCATGCTGTCCATTCAAACGACAGAAACAGAGAAGAAATGTTTCTCAGGTGGGAGGGAATGCTGTCATTGCAAGGTCACTTCAGATTAGCATGCACTCTTTGTAAGAAAAGGTTCTGAAGAAAACGTGCCACTTGCACCAATAGGCACGTTTTGTAGGCAGTTCCACAAGCACATGTTGTCAGTTTTGTCTCATGCCACTTAAATCTGTTCACCACAATGATCAGATATATTCACTGCTGAAATACATTAAGATAACATGTAAGCATCACATTATAACACTTCAAGGATATCAATCTGACCAGTTAGGAAGCATAAGCGATTGTAAATCAATGCATTGCACTGGAAAAACAACCCCCAAAAAGGTTGCTCCTTATCCTTCCTTACAGATTATTTTCTAGTTTTTTTCTCTAGTTTTTCATTTTGTCCTTGTTACTCCTGATAGGCAGAACCTGCAGCCAATTCTGGTTGCACAGGCAGCCCAGATCCTCCAGGATGACACATCCACCCATGCTGTCGCAAGAAGGATTGTTGTGTCTCCTTGTACAGTCTCAAGAGAATGAAGGACATAACAGGAAACAAGCATTTACATAAGGAGAGCTGGACTGGGTCATAGAAGGGCATCAAACCAGGAGCTGGACCAGTATCTGCTTCCTTGGGTGAGGAGGAACAAGAAGAACACTGCAAGAGCCCTACAAAATGACGTCCAGCAGTATTCTGGTGTGCATGTTTTGGACCAAACTGTCATAAACAGTTACATCATTTTGTTCTCAACAAATTTAACACAAAATGGACTAAAGTATTGGGCCACCCCACTTAATCATTGTATTCAGGTGTTTCATTCAGTTCTATTGCCACAGATGTAAGATGTATAAAATCAAATTGTAATAGGATGCAAACGCTGCAACATGTCAGTTTGTGAAATGTCTTCCCTCCAATATTTTCCACAATCAACTGCAAGTGGTTATATTGCAAAATGGTGTAAAGCACTGCACCACTAGACTCTGGAGCAGTAGAAACGTGTTCAGTGACGTGACGAATCACGCTTCTTTGCCAAGACACTTGAATGTGTCACCTGAAATGTCTACAACTTGATTGGCCAACCTATTTAGAAAGGCAAACCCTAGTCTATGTTAGGTCCTACACTTCATAGTACTTGTCAGAACAAAACACAAACAAGAAGTCCAAGGAACTCTCCATAGACTTCAAAATAGAATTGTGTTTTATCATAGAGTACAGGTATATTTTTACAACAAACCAACTTATTCAAGGGTATTTCCTTAATTGTTCCACAATGTGAAATAGCAAAGACATGTACTTGTACCTAAAAGTGTTTAAAAAAGTAATACATCTGGCCAAAAAAGCTATTACTCATCACTTGGTTATAGAATTCCTACAGCAATATAAGGTGGTGGGAGACTCAAGTTTTGGAAGGATGATTCTCAGTGACTGAGATCGGGAGACTGTTCAGGATTGTTGAATGAATACACACTGCAGAACAGAGAGATACTTAAATAAAAGCTGATTCAGAGTGCACAGGACCTTAGACTGGGGCACACATTAATTGTTCAGTCAACAACCCAAAGCACAAAGCCAAGATGATGCTGGAGTAGCCACTCCATAGACATAGACAAGTCTATGAATGTTCTTTAGTGGTCTTGCCAAAGCTTGGACCTGAACCCCTCAGAACATCTGCGGGGAGACTTCAAGATTGCTGTTTACCAACTCTCCTCATCCAGTCAGACAGAGCTTAAGAGGATCTAAAAAGAGGAATTTGAGATACTGCACCCCAAATCCAGGGGTGCTAAAGGCATACCAAATCCAGGGGTGCTAAAGGCATACCAAATCCAGGGGTGCTAAAGGCATACCAAATCCAGGGGTGCTAAAGGCATACCAAATCCAGGGGTGCTAAAGGCATACCAAATCCAGGGGTGCTAAAGACAATCCAGGGGTGCTAAAGGCAGACTGTTATGCCTGCTAAAGGCACATCTTAAAAAAAACGAATAAAAAGTCAGAATGCTTAAGTACAACCCTGTTTCCAAACGAGTATGCAATGATGTGCAAATCGAATTCTAGTTCTTGCTTGATATATGACTTCAGCTGCTCAACATTTCAGGGTCTCCTTTTGTTTGATAATTCGCCCAATGTTTTCAATAGGTGACTGGTGTGGACAGCAGGCAGGTCATTTTGGCCCCCACACTCTTTTACTACAGAGCCATGCTGTTATGGGTGCAGAATGTGGTTTTGCACTGTCTTGCTGAAATAAGGCCTTCCCTGAAAAAGACCTTGTCTGGATGGCAGCAAATTTTGACCTTTTTAAATTATTTTCTTTAGAGAAAAAAATGAATTTAATCAATTTTGGAAAAAGTCTGCAACATGCTATGCTATGCTACACTATTTACAAAGCAGTTCCTTTAAACTTACCTCTATATATATATCATCATTAGTTTCTACTAAACTTAATAATTTCAAAACTAGATCACAGACGTGGATTCAATTAGAGACTCCTGCAGTCTTCATGGAATTTGGTATGACTGCCTTCAGCACCTTAGTTATGGAACAAACTGCAGATCCACCTGAAGTTAGACACTGGTGTCCCTGGTGCCCATTTTAAAATGTAATGGAGTATCATAATGGCGTTGTGGATTGTTTTGGATGAATTGTATGTCTTTGTTTTGTATGTTTTGAAATTGTATTTCTATAAATGTTTTTGTTTGTGTGCCTAAAACTGTACATGTCAAGATGTTTACACAAGGCGCAGCCGTTAAAGAGATCCAGGTCTCAGTATCATTTCCCTTAAAATAAAGTAAAAAATTAATTATTTGAAAAAATCCAATATGAAACATTGCTCAGATTGAGTCAAATTGATTTCAATCTATTTTACAGTGAGCCGACATTAGTAAAACATTAGTAGAACAATGCGCAAGAGGGCTGCACTTCACACATTGCAGCCCCCAAACTAGTGTTTGAATGTGAATGTGGCTTTCAGCCATAAATAGTGTGCCTCTTTCTCTTTAACCTGTCAGGAAACCCTTGGGCTTTGTCAGCCCAGTGCACATTGCATTTTTATGAATGTATTTCATTTGAATCACTGAAAAAAATCAATTTAGTTTGTTTTTCCAAATGAAAACATATTTTGTTGTCTTTTCCAATGTGCCATTTGTGGCAATGCTAAAGGGGCTCCATCAATCTCTATCCCTGCCTCTGCCTTCCCCTTTAGGGTTAACTTGCACTTTAAATGACAATACATGAACATTTTAAAACGTGTCATGAAAAAGGTACAGTATTAGGCGGCGAATAACAGCTTCACTTCTCATCTCAAAGCTTTGGCTCTGTGAACCCCATTTAAACCACGTCTGCTGATTTCAACCATATAATAAAAAAGGATAACATGAAAATGTTATATATATTTAAAGGAAACATTGCCTAGCTTCTGCCTCATTAACTTGTTTTGGGTATCATTTTATTATTTTATTTTTTTGTTCAGGTCAATTTTGTAGAAGTTCAAATGTGTTTAAATGACAAAATAATGAACATATTTAATTAAACCCAGTTTAATTTAGGTAAGACTTTAACATATTTAACAAAAGTTATAATTTCTGGGTATTCAGATTCCAAACTTGTCATATTTTCTGTAAACCCTTGTGGCCGAGCACCAAATTCTAATTACTGTAACTCTACTTTAAGATTGTGTAGAAATGACACTGTATCGTTAAATAAAACGGTTTCCACCCATAATGCATCACTGAAAAGAAAAGGATAGAAATGTCTACAAGGAAAGCTGGCCTTTTCTCTTTCATTGTTTTAATGTCCTTATTTTGCTTGCACACCCCAAAAACACACTTTAGATTATCATTACCGTAACAGTATAATACTTGATCTTTGATTGAAGTGGATCTCTGCCAGTAAATCCACTATGTAACCCTTTTCCTATGCAAAACTTTCCTTCAATGCTTTTTGTTGAGATATACAGAGGGGAGAACAAGTATTTGATACACTGCCGATTTTGCAGTTTTTCCTACTTACAAAGCATGTAGAGGTCTGTATTTTTTATCATAGGTACACTTGAAGTCAACGTGAAGTGAACTTGTTACCTGTAGAAAAGACACCTGTCCATACACTCAATCTAACAGACTCCAACCTCTCCACAATGGCCAAGACCAGAGAGCTGTGTAAGGACATCAGGGATAAAATTGTAGACCTGCACAAGGCTGGGATGGGCTACAGGACAATAGGCAAGCAGCTTGGTGAGAAGGCAACAACTGTTGGCGCAATTAGTAGAAAATGGAAGAAGTTCAAGATGACGGTCAATCACCCTCGGTCTGGGGCTCCATGCAAGATCTCACCTCATGCGGCATCAATGATCATGAGGAAGGTGAGGGATCAGCCCAGAACTACATGGCAGGACCTGGTCAATGACCTACAGAGAGCTGCGACCACAGTCTCAAAGAAAACCATTAGTAACACACTATGCCGTCATGGATTAAAATCCTGCAGAGCATGCAAGGTCCCCCTGCTCAAGCCAGCGCATGTCCAGGCCCGTCTGAAGTTTGCCAAAGACCATCTGGATAATCCAGAGGAGGAATAGGAGAGGGTCATGTGGTCTGATGAGACAAAAATAGAGCTTTTTGGCCTAACTCAACTCGCCGTGTTTGGAGGAAGAAGAAGGATGAGTACAACCCCAAGAACACCATCCCAACCGTGAAGCATGGAGGTGGAAACATCATTCTTTGGGGATGCTTTTCTGCAAAGGGGACCGGACGACTGCAGCGCATTGAGGGGAGGATGGATAGGGCCATGTATCGCGAGATCTTGGCCAACAACCTCCTACACTCAGTAAGAGCATTGAAGATGGGTCGTGGCTGGGTCTTCCAGCATGACAACAACCAGAAACACACAGCCAGGGCAACTAAGGAATATATATATATATATTTGTTGATATGTAACCAGGAAACTGGGATAGATGTCGGGAACCGGGGTCTTGTTGTTTAAGATGATGATCGGTTCCCGGGGGAAGTGTTTGCCCGTAGATCTTATACATTATGGTTCTACACTGCTTTTTTACTAATGCAGAACAAATCTTTGGATATATTATTAGATTGCATGTGA
The DNA here is from genome assembly GCA_016801125.1 of Novumbra hubbsi. Lineage (NCBI taxonomy): Eukaryota > Metazoa > Chordata > Actinopteri > Esociformes > Umbridae > Novumbra > Novumbra hubbsi. The sequence continues at coordinate 51,578 of JACXGK010001189.1, read as the reverse complement.
GCAATATGAAGTGGAAATAGAGATTTGGGCCAACCACACTAAGAGTCTGAAGAAATTACCTACTAGGGAGGGTGTTATACATTTGTTGTTCTAAGTCTTATTGCCGTAATGAATAATTCAATGATAACATTCTCCTTAAATAAAATAGCAAATAGAAAATGTTTTAAGTAAATAAATGAAAAAGCACAATTCTGAACAAGCACACCTGACTTAGTTTGTCCAGGAACGGCCTCAGCTAGGTCCCCACAATGCCTTTATCGGTGAAATATGGTGTGTAGTGGTAAAGTTTGTTCATGAAGCAATGCTCCAGGGAAATAATTGTTATTCTCCAGAATTCCTGCTCGATCTGAATTGACAAAAAATCACAAGTACAAAATCAGGAATTGGGCCAAACAGTCTGATGTTAAATGAAGGGAGGGTAAATTCTGTAAAGGGCACTTAAAACTGTCGATTTAATAATAATAAACAAGCTTACACTTGCGATAAAACCTGTAAATCTGTCTCTAGACCGCAACTTTCCACTGTATTAGATAGTCCTATATGAACAGTCAAAATGTGATATTAAAACATTTATCTAAAACAACATATTTGTAAAGCATTAAACTCTGTACGAAAAGTATCAATACCGCCATCAGTGCTTAATTTAAGTAATGTAAATTGTTAATGCCTTAAAGGTATGTTTACTCGACTGGAGGGACCTTCCAAGACCAGCGTGGTTAACTAGCTAGCATCGGGATGGCTGTCATAGCGCTGCAGTCTGGTACCATAGACATAAGTAACGTATTTTGCATCAAGCAAACAAGAATCAAACAACCAAAATGCACACTGACAGATATAAAATCACAAATATAAAACAGAAAGGAAATAATAATTTACCTGAGATAATCTAACCATGCACCACCTCCATTAAAAACCGCACAGTCCCAGTTCCAACAAAAATCGCGAGTATTTTTGTCTTGTCAAAAGGCGCCCGAGCGGATTCAAACGACTAAACTTTTAAATTAAAATGTAAGTGTATTTAGGTTTATGTGCTGTGACTATAAAACATTTACTTTTTGTTGGCTTCTTCCCAACTTTTTTGAAAGGTGTTACTTGCATACAATTCAAAGAACGATATTGTTTTTAAGAAACAACAAAATGTCTCAGTTTCAAAATTGTATTTGTTGTCTCAGTATCTAATATTTACTACTACTATTACTGCCACTATTTTCTGTATAGGGTTTAAATGATTTACACATCCTTGCATTCTGTTTTTACTTACATTTTAAGCAGCGTCCCAACTTTTGGGGAAACAGGGTTGTACATGGGATATTTCGGGGTTTTATTTTCAATACATTGGCATGCGTTTTTAAAAACGTGTTGATTTGTCATCATGGCGTATTGGGTGTAAATTGACATAAAACATGTGATCACGTGTTAATCAATTATATAACACAACTAAATGTTAAGAATGTGAAGGGGTATAAATATTCACCGAAGTGTACACACCCTTAAAGCATTTTATGTTTCATGTTTGATTCCTTAGATGCAACAATTGAAATATGCAGTGAACACTGATTTTACCCTTAAAAGGCTAAGGTATTTTATTTGTAGATCTAATTGGAGGCGGTGCGCGCAATATTCTAACCTGTCCGGTTAAATGAAATGCGGTTGCGCATCAAAACAACGCACTGTAGGAACTTTCATACCTTGTCAAGTTCGTCGTGTAGCTCCGAAAGACTTGGCCGTATCAACTTTTCTCCTAGATGTCCTTCTGTTTGTCGGTAGAAATCAATATTTGGTACAGCATCGATGGTGTTGTGGCCAAATGTTCGCAAATAATAAGTATTTGAATGGGTATCCGAAATGTTAGTATGACCGCTTGCAGAGGAACGATGACTGCCAGTGCTTCTGACAGTGTCACCATTCTGAGCTACATCAGATGCATCTGTCCCTTCAACAAACTTAACCACACTAAATCTCCCTTTTGACTCCTCTCCACCTGCCGGCACTTTACTGCCTGTTGTCCCCGCAGTTCCATCAGTCCCCGCTGCAAAATGCTCTCCAGATGTGGCGGATCCTAACTCCGTAACCTCTGTCACCTGAAACCTGGTTTGCCCAGAACCCGGGGTCTTGAGAGCAGGTTTCTGACCGGAGGGTGAGGACATGTCAGCTGAGAACTGAGAACTGTATAATGAAATGTATAGCTGAAAAATGTTTTTAAAAATACCATTTAAATTCCGTCTTTATAAAACGTATACATCAGACTCAAGCTAAAGCTTGGGAATGCCGAGTTACCCTCTTCTGAAACACAACAGTTGTGATGCCTCGAGTGTGGGGGTAATGTTTTGAGTAACACGCAACTCCGATAACGTCACCCACCAACACGAGGTGTATAAAACCCGAGGGAGCATCAGGCCACCGTCTAAATACTACTCGTTCTAACGTAATTGTGTACGCTTTTCAACATACACTGACTACACGCTTATTAACTTATCAAGTCTGTCAACTAGTTACAGCAACAAAGACGTTATAAGCAAGTTACAAAAGACATGTGCTTTTATAAATATATAATTTAGGTCTATACAACCTCCATTAATTAGGACTTGTTTCAGTTCCATCACATAACGTAACCAATAAAATACCTGAAATACCCTAGTTGTTTTTGAAGTGTTTGTGTTCGTTTATGTGTGTGTTGGCGGGGGAGGTTGGGGGGGGGGTTGTGTTCAAGTTAAACAAAATAATCTTACAAGGCTTGCACTCAAATACTTGTGTATTCATATTCAGACCCTAGTCAATGGAACACAATGTTTTCAGTATTGCAACCACATTAGCATAGTGAACAACAGTATTCTTTCACTGTATGGTACTTGATGCTTGTGACAACTAAAAGCTTTCTATTCAATGACTCTATATAAAAACACAAGATCTGCATTTAGATTTAATCTTACTGAAAAGTAAAGGGGCAAGTGACAATATTATATTTCAGAAACACAGCAAATGTTCAATGGCCTATTTGCCTGAATTACAACCCTTATACCCTGTAATATATATATATATATGTATACTGTCATGCCCTGGCTGCGAGCCCCTGGCCATTTCAGGGCAAGACTATTTGTGAGGCCTCTAGCCCTCTTCATGCCATTGTGGGCTCCCCAGTCAGAGCAGCTGCATTCAGTTGACTCTGATTGGGGAGCCTACTTAGGTTCAGTTTCCAGCCACACCCGGTGTGGTTTATTGTTTGTGCTTATCTCAACAGCTCACGG
>JACXGK010001189.1:13697-48233 GCA_016801125.1 Novumbra hubbsi | reverse complement strand
TATACATACTGTGTCAGACTCTTGAAGTGGCTAACAGAAAATATATTATATTACATATTAAAAATAGTAGACAGAGTATGAGTGAAAGGGGATACATTAAAAACAATTGTCTAGGATGATTTATTTGTCAAATTATAACAATGTCACATTCTGGCACGGCGGCTTGCCAGTGAATCCAACGTCCCTCTCCCTCTTTTGGATCACAGACACCTGTTTCTTGTCATTACCCTCTTGTCATTACATGTGTTCCTAATCACCGCTATCATCACTATTTCAGTTCCTCCTCTCCCAGTGTGCTTTGTCGGTCTGTATCTGGGCCCGGACATGTGTTACGTTGCTTTGTTCTGTCTTGTGATTTAGTTCAAGTTTTGTAATGTTTTAGATCTTTTATTATTCTATTTCTATTATTATTTTATTCCTTCGTTCTCCCTGCACTTGTGTCCTGACTCCATGTGACAGCATTACAATAGGCAAAAGCAATATATAGACACATTACTTTTCAAAAGCTTGGGGCTACTTAGAAATGTCCTGATTGTCAAAAGAAAAAATATTTTTCTGCCCATTGAAATGTCATCAAATTTATCAGAAAGACATTGGTAAAGTTGTAAATTACTTTAGTAGCTAGAAACATCTGATTTATTATGGAATATCTACATTGGCTTACAGATGCCCATTATCAGCAATCATCAGTCCTGTGTTTCAATGGCACATTGTGTTTTCAAATCCAAGTACCCTCAAAACCCTTTTGCAATTATTTTAGCACAGCTGAAAACTGTTGTGCTGATTAAAGAAGCAATAAAACAAAAGGCCAGAAACAAAAAACATTCTTCTGCTTGTCAGTCTTTTTCTGTTTTGAGAAATGGAGTTAGAGACATTTTCTAGAAACTAAAGAACTTGCAAAACGTTGTGTACTACTCCCTTCAAAGAACAGCACAAACTGGCTCTAACCATAACAGAAAGAGGAGTGGGAGGCCCCAGTGCACACAGAGCAAGATTACAAGTATAATAGAGTGTCTAGTATGAGAAACGGATGTTCTAAACTGGCAGCTTTATTAAATAGTACCTGCAAACTCGCAGTCAGCAACAATGAAAAGGCAACTTTGGGATGCTGGCCTTCTAGGCAGCATTGCAAAGAAAAAGACATATCTCAGGTTAGCCAAAAAAAAAACAAGTTTAAGATGGGCCAAAGAACACAGACACTGGACCGAAGACAAATGGAAAAAAGTATTTTAGACAGATAAATCAACATTTCTGGATTTTGGCTCACAAAGAAGAACATTCGTGAGGTGCTGACCAACTGAAAAAATGCTGGTGGAGTGCTTGACTTCATCTGTCAAGTATGATGAAGGCAATGTGAAGGCCGGGGGGCACTTTGGAGGTGGTAGTGTGGGAGAGTTGTACAGGGTGAAAGATCTTAAAGAAGGAAGGCTATCACCCCATTTTGCAACGCCATCACTCCATTTTGAAAGCCATGCCATACACTGTTGCCGGCACTTGATTGTTATCAATTTCCACTTACAACAGGACAATGACCAAAAGCACAGCTACAAATTATGCAAGAACTATTTAGAAAAGGAGCAATCAGCCTGTATTCTGTTTATAATGGACTGGCCAGCACAGTCACCGGATCTCAACCCTGTTGAGCTGCTGTGAAAGCATCTTCACCGTAAAGTACATAAGAATTGCCCATCAGGCCAATCCAATTCGTGGGAGGCACTTCATAAAGCATCAGGTGATATCTCTTCAGATTACTTCAACAAATGGACAACTAGAATGCCAAATATATCTTATGTTACTACAAATATACTTGATGTGCCACAAGGGGGTATGAAGTCTGAATAGGGTGTTTTACTGTCTTAATTTTAATAAATGTTTTATTTTCACTTGAATATTGTGCCATACTTTGCGTGATTAAAGCTGGAAAAAGTCAGATTTTATATGTTTTCATTTCAGGCTGTGAGGCAACAAAGGTTGAACATTTTGAAAAGAGGTGGTGACTTTCTATTTCCACTGTGCATCCGGCTGTGACTTACCAACTGGTTGCTTACTGCCACCCAATGGATGAACATATAGAAGACTAAAGGATCCCAAGCTGCCTGACCTAATATTATTAAGGGTTGATAAGGATCTGCATAATGACATGTAGACATGCATTCCCATAGGATGCTATACCACACATTTAGTAAGAGCACTTGATCAGTTATAAATGACATAAATGGGTTTATTTCTGTAACCACAAAGCTGTTATTATGCAAGCAAAATTGTTGAAGCTGTATGATGCAAAGAAAACATTGTACATTCGCGGACATACATATTTCTTTCATATTTCTTTCAGGGATTTTATGCTTTATCAGACAGGCAATTTGTGAATTTTAGAGGGGAGAGTATTTGTTGAAAGAGCAGTAGGATTCAAAACACACAAGCTGTACATGTGCACTAGAGGCAGTGGCCATCAAGATTTATTTAGGGCATATCTTCTGACTTCATTCCAAAGTTCCCTCTCAAGGGATAACTGTACAGTTGGCGAGTAGTAACCACTGAACTATTGTACCTGGACAAGTGTGAGGCGTTCTGAGCCTCGAGTCCTGTCTGTGTTGCACAGAATGCTGACCGCTCTAGTATCCCTCCTCTGTCCTGTCCATGACACAGACGCTCGCGGCCCTGGAAGCACAGGCTTTCCTCCTGTGGCTCATGAGGAACACCAGCCAGTGCTGCATTCTGCCCATGGATAAAGAATGTAATTTTCCCCAGAGAAAACATTTTACTGTTTATTACTTGGTCTGGCATGCATACATGGACAGGAGTTTCAATCCATCAAGGTCTAAGCTTTTACTGAGACATTCTGTATGTGAAAAAGAAAAATATTTGTTGTGTTTTGTAAAGTGATAATAATAATACAAGTGATATATAATACCAAAGAAACCTTTGTAAAGTCGAGTCAAAGCAAAGGAATAAGCCATTATTTACAACCACCCTGGAGCGATTAGGTTTAACGTCCTTACTCCAGGGCTCAATCACAGATGTTTCTAATTGTTAGCTCTGGGATTTGATCCAGCAACCTTTCAGTTACTGGCCAGACACTCTTAAATGCTAGACTATGTGCCGCCTCATAAGCCGGAATTAGTTTTTTGTTTTGTGGTCAGGTTTTGTATGACAACTTGTAGAATATAACATTTTGCCTGTCACATTAGCACTTACAGTGTCTAAAAAAGATATAATTTAAATAAAGCTGAGTTGTCTCTGTATTAATTATGGATACAAGTTATATTGAGTTATGACTGCCTCACCTTCATCAACAGTCTCTGGTTCTTCATATCTTGTTTCCATGGCATTACATACAGTTTAGGGATCATTGGATGTTTAATGGAGAATTCTGCAACATGGCAATTATTCCGTCTGTGAAAATGAAACCAATAGGAAAACTAAAATGAACATTAAGTAAGTTATGAAGACTGGTTTGCAAAGCAAACATATTACTAAACAACTTCTATGTTTAACTCTTCAGACAATCAAAATTTCTAGGAAAATATCACGAGTATACACTAAATAAACCTTTTTTAAGTATACCTTTAATATCCTTACTAAACTGCTTACTATAATGACAAGAATTATGTTGCTATGGACTTCTATTCTGATTGCAGTGCACGTAACTCTGTCAAGTTATTTACTCACCCATATATCAAGTTAGTGTTTTCTGATCTCGTAGACATGTTTATCTGTTTGCTATAAAGACAACCATAGGAACAAGGCAAGGCATCACGGGAAAAAGATAGGATTACAGGCCACAACATGAATCAATCTACCTTATGTGTAATTTAAACCCTGTTCAGTCAACCGTATACTAAGGGAAGTAGAACAACAAAACAAGCTGTGTTGATAGATTTGAATTAGAAATTGGTTTAGAGATATCTGTATGACACACATAACTGAATCAGTTTATTTGAAAACAAATGTTTGTTATTTAACATAATCAATTATCACAATAAAGACACATCAGTAAATCTGAAAAATTACAGCATTTATTATAATTGGATTAAAATCTATTTTAGAAATAATATATGCAATTTCCATGATGCTTTTATCTAAAATAGTGGTTCAATATTTATGTATGCATGGAATTTAACAATAATGAATCTTAGAATGAAGTAGCACTTCACACAATTTAGCTTTTTTCCATACCCACAGCTCTGTAAATAAAACTGTGCCCTTTTTAATTTTGCACGTACTCTGATAGAGACATCATTATACCAGCCAATCTTAATTTCATGAACTACTTTGTTATTTAGCTTAATTATTAATCAGTCAGTAAATAATGACACTCACTGTTTATATGACCACAAACAAGCAAACAAAAAGGAACTGCTATTTTTACATGAACACATGGCTTGTGGGCAGTTGGGTAAATTGTTTGCACGAGAACAGAAGTAGAATCAACTAAATTAAACTAAAGTGCATTTCTATAATGAAAAGATCTATAAAAATTGAATTATTATTAACTTTAACGTCAACATTCAGGCAACAATTTTAATACATTTTGCGTCGCCCTGAATTAAATTGTGGGTTATGTTTCGTTTACTGCACAAACGTAATCATTGTAGTATGCATCTGCAGACAAAAATCCTTGTAGTGAACATCTATTATGTGAAAAAGACAGGCTCATTTAGTTAAAGCTCATGTGTCCGTTTGAGCTTCTAGTGGTTGTCAGCTGTCACCCGAGCCCTTGGTACACTACAGATGCATAGTTTATGTGTCCTGTCCTCCCTCAGCCTCTGTCAGTAGTCTCTGTAGGTTCCTCTGGACCTGGTGAGGAATAGAACAGTAGGCATGAGTAGTCCAGAACCTCACTCATTGATACTTTTTGAATGTGGATGCATTTCCACAATGCATCCAGACAGATTTCTTTATTAAAATATGATGGCATTCTGAATTATTTTGAATGTACTAAAGTAAAAGTTTTGCAACATAAACTACTCTGTCATGTGTTCAATGTTTTATGTGGACCCCAGGAAAAGGAGCAGTAGAAATTGTAGACCCCAGTTGAAATTTACAGACCTCCACGATATTCTGCAAAATTCATGGATGATTTTGCTGAACTACTTTCTGTCATATCTGTTGATTAGAACTGGTACCCGACAAACATGCCAAACATGCCAAAGATATTTCTGCACTACTTGACACTTTTGATCTCACTCAACATTTGAAAGAACGTACACACACTCGTGGCCACATTCTTGATCTGGTTATCTCAAAAGGGCTAGAAATTTCCTCTGTCATGGTTAAAGACATGGCACTGTCTGATCATTTCTGTGTGTTTTTTGAAGCACTGATCACCCCGGAAGTTCAAGTAAACTCAGTTTCTGTTAGGAAAAGGTACATTAAAGAGAGCACCAATGCTCAGTATATGGAGGCCATAGCTATCTTGCCAACATTAAGTGCAGAGTCAGTTGATGAACTCCTGGATGACTTTAATGCCAAAATATTGAATGTCATGTTGCACCGATAAAGGTAAAGAAAACTCAAAGCAAACAGAAAGCACCTTGGAGAAACAAGGTAGCGATAACTGCCCTGAATAGAGAATGTAGGAAAACGGAACATAAATTGAGAAAAACTAAACTTCAAATCAACTATGACATCCATAAACAAAGCCTTTGTAGCTTCAATTATGAGTTACGCAAGGCTAGGCAGCAACATTTATCGGGAATGATAAACAACAATATCAACAATACCCGCACGCTATTTGCTATGTTTGACAAGCTTACAAACCCCCTAAGTTAGACAGCATCAGAACATGTGTCTACAGTTAAATGTAATGAATTTGTGTGTTACTTTGGTGAAAAATCAAAAGTATTAGACTGAGCATCAGAACAACACAGTCAAACACTGTAACTGTACCATCACTAAAACCACCAGGACATAATTCAGTTATTATGTCGGTTTTTAATACAATTGATCAAAAAACCCTAGAGGCAACAGTTCGTCATCTTAAAGCGTCCACATGTTGTCTCGACACCCTGCCATCTGACGTTTAAAAAAATAATCTTAACTCTATAATAATGGACATACAGCAAATAGTTAATAGCTCATTGAAATCAGGAATTTTTCCAATTCCCTAAAAACAGCTGCCATTAAACCTCTACTAAAAAAGAGAAAATTGGATGCATCGAAAATTAAAGAACTATAGACCTATTTAAAATCTCCCTTTCATAGCCAAGATCATTGAGAAGGTTGTCTTCAATCAACTCAGCAACTTTGTGAACTCAAATGACAAATTTGATAGGGTGGTTATGACATGCGGAATTCCCCAGGGATCAGTTCTCGGACCGCTTCTCTTCAATCTCTATATGCTACCTCTGGGCCAAATTCTACAGAACAACAACATCAACTACCATAGCTACGCAGATTATACTCAAATATATATGGCTCTCGAACCATCGGCCTATAGCTCAATAGACACATTGTTTCACTGCATAGAACAAGAATACCTGGATGAACCAAAATGTTTTACAATTAAACCAAGATAAAACTGAGATTATTGTATTTGGCAACACAAACAACAGAACAAGTATTACTAAAGATCTTGATTCTCGGGCTCTAAAGACCAGAGACCAAGTGCGTAATCTTGGTGTTCTAATCTGATATGTTTGAAGAATATCAACCAAGCAGGCCTCTAAGATCTATGAATTCAGGCCAGCTAGTAGAGTCCAAACTAAACATGGCAAAGCGGCATTTAGTAGCTATGTGGCACACAACTGGAACAAGCTACCAGAAGATCTTAGACATGCCCCAAACCTATCCATTTTCAAGTCCGGTTTAAAAACACTCATGTTTTCACGTGTTTCATGTTTTTTTATTTTAATCTGTACACGTTAAATTGATCCATGTCTGTTTCAATCAAACTGTTAAAATTTTATTTCTCTTTTTATGTCCTGTAAAGCCCCTGGAGGAGGGCACATCTCCAGATGGAAAGTGCAAAAACTAAAGGGAACATTTCAGTATTTTCTGTAGAATATTAAAAAAATAAGACAAGACAAGATTTAATGTGGTATGTGTCCAATATATCACAGCTAACTGCTATTATGCATGACAAAATGCAGAGTGCCTGGATACAGCCATTCGCCGTGCTGTATTGGCCATGAACTGCTAACTCCCATGGGGTATACTTGCTATTACAAATCTGTTACCAATTCAGTAGAAACAGGAAAAGATTAGGACACCTACACATTACACCTACGAGAGCTTGGATGACATTCCATTCTAAATCCATAAGCATTCATTTTGAGTTGGGATAACAGCTTCCACTCCTCTGGGAGGGCTTTCTACAAGATTTTGGAGTGTGTCTGTTGGAACCTTTGCCCAAGAGCATTGGTGAGGTCAGACACTGGTGTTGGATGAGAGGGCCTGGCTCGCAATCTCCAATCTAGTTCATCCCGAAGGTGTTCGATAGGGTTGAGGTCAGGGGTCTGTGTGGGCCAATCAAGTTCTTTTCAAACCAAACTTATGCCTTTATAGACCTTGCTTTGTGCACTGGGGCACAGTCAGGCAGGAACAGAAAAGGGCCTTCAACAAACTGTTCTCGAAAAGTTGAAAGCATAGAATTTTCCAAAATGTCTTGGTAAGCTGAGGCATTAAGATGTTCCTACAGTGGAGCTGCGGAGCCTAGGGAAACCCTAGAAAAACAACCCCATAGCATTAAAAGCCCTCCACCAAACTTTACAGTTGGCATAATGCAGTCAGGCAGGAAACATTCTCCTGGCATTCGCCAAACCCAGACACGTCCATCAGACTGCCGGATAGAGAAGCGTGATTTGTCACTCCACTGAACACGTTTGCAATGCTGCAGTGGTGCCTGCTTTACAACACTCCATCCAACACTTGGCAATGTGCTTGGTGATGTAAAACTTGCACACAGCTGCTCAACCATGGAAACCCATACCATGAAGCTCCTAGCGCACAGTTTTAGTACTGATGTTAATGCCAGAGGTTAGGAACTCTGAAGTTATTGAGTCGTTGGTGACTTTTAGACACTATGCAGACTGCATGGCTAGGTGCTTAATTTTATACACCTGTGGCAATGGGACTTAATAAAACACCTGAATTCAATTATTAAGAGATGTGGCCCAATACTTTTGTCCATATGTTGGGTCATAACTGTTATGTAGATCCTTGTATATTAGACCAGCTAACCAACATTCAGGATTCAAAAAACTGGATTTACAGCATTTTACACTTCAGTGTTTTCAGCAATGGGTAGGAATGCTTTTTCTGTAACAAATTTAAAAAACAAATAAAAGTTGTAATGAACATAATTAACTTTATATTTATTTGGTAATTACATAGCATCGTAGTGTTCCTCTTGCATCTCATCTTTAAGGAACTCAATATATGGTCGTTTTTTTATTCATGACAAGCAGAAACTGGGATGTGGGGTAAGTGAATAGCACTTACAGCACATCATATTTTAATATCAATATAGTGTCTAATTTGGTATTCTGCAGAATCCATTAATTTAGTAAAGAATACCATATAATTGCTCAATTACTATAAGTATGTCGATTTATAGCCAAAACTTTCCAGGTTGTCCAAAGACTGAGAGATCTTAGAGATTTAAAACTAAGAAAGCATTTGGGGAAATGTCAAAATATAAATACAAAATACAATAGAAAGAACAGAACAAATTTATCCAAATGCACAGAAGATACATTTCCAATGAAAATGCAATCAATCAACCAACCTTTTCCAGTTTCATTAAATTTAGTGTTAACTCTGAATAGATTCCAGCATTGACGTCAGGATGTGTCCGGAGATATTCGCTTCTGAAACAGAAATAATAGATCAGTCATACTAGATTGTGTATCTTGGCATTACAATGAGCGGCATGATGACACAAACAGACCAGATCCAAGGCTATTTACTGTACAGTACAGGGGAAAAGTACCCCTGTCAATTTTTTTGGCACTGAATGTTATCAGATCTTCAACCAAAGCCACTTTTAGATAAAAGGGGCCTTGAGCGCAGAAATCTGAAAAGCTGTCACTTAATTTGATAATTTATTTATTTAAAATGTATTATTATTAAAGACTGATTACGCTATATTGAGGCTCAATTAGCAATAACTCCAACCACTTCCTGTAGTTTATGGTCAGTCTTTTTTTATTTACTCTATGCAGAACTCCTATCTGAATTATTCAGGTTCTGACAAAATCCTGATAGGGTTAGGTTTATACAAGGTAATTACAAAAACTTTCAATCTCTTGTTTGTGAACCATTCTACCATAGTTCTACTGTAGAATTATTTGACACCATTAGTTCCCTAAATTAAGTTGATGAGGTATGGTGCAGCAACACATCTGCAAACCATGACACAGCCACCACCATGTTAAAATGGTGGTATGAGGATCTTAAGGTTCTTAAGGTGTTTAGTTTTCACTAAACATAACAGGGCCCATGTCAAAACATTCCACATTTGACTGATCTGCCCATAGAACATTATTCTAATGCTTTTAAAAAACATCCAGGTGCTATTTTACAAACTTGAGATGAGCAGTCATGGACTCATGGCAATGATTTCAGCTCTGCTACTCTGCCATGAATCTATAATACATTTTCCCGGTGTATTTCAGATCGTTCAGTCATGAACCCTGACGTTAGCTGAGGCACAAGAGGCCTGCAGATCCCTGTATGTTGTTCTAGGGTTCTTTGTGACTTCCTGACAGATTTTTGTTTTATGCCTGGAGTGTTTGCCAGGACTGCCAAATGTGGAAAGATTCCATCCTTTCCAGAACTTTCTTCATTAAAAAAAAGTTCAGCTTGTGGTTTGGTGAAGCCCTGTGAAAACAATTGTCAAGCACTGTAAATTATGTTACTTTTTTTACTCAACATTAATGTATAGTATTACATTACACTGCATCATTTCAATAAATCGTTTTTCACCCCCCAAATAATGTAATATATAAAAACAGAATTCTCCTGGAAAGTATTTTTTACATCCAGAGCATTTGGAAAGTATTCAGACCTCTTTACATTTTCCACATTTTGTCAAGTTCTTCCTTATTCTTTGTGTCGAATTAAATATTTTTTCACCTCATCAATCTACACAAAATACACCATAATGACAAAGTAAAAACTAAATACGTAATATTCCCATCACCAAAAAAGAACTCTGGAGCTCTGTCAGCGTGACCCTTTGGATTCTTGGTCACCTCACTGATCAAGGTCCTTCCCCCCCAGTTGCTCTGTTTTGCCGGGAGGCCAGCTCTATTCAGAATGGTGGTGGTTCTAAACTTCTTCCACTTAAGAATGATGTAGGCCACTTTGTTCTTGGGGAATTTCAATGTTGCAAATATTTTTGGTGTCCTTACCCAGATCTGTGAATCGACACAATCCTGTCATGGAGATAATTTTTTCTACCTCATAGCTTGATGTTTGCCCTGACATGCATGCATTTGTTAAATTGGATTCCCTTTATCAATGAATGTGATTCAAATTTTGCTCAAACATCTATGTTTTCAAAAATGAACAAAAGTCCGCTTTTTAAGGGTTTTCCATTAAACATGACAGTACATTTATTTTAAACATACTGTAGACAGAGAATGTAGGCGACCTAGGTGAGATGGGGTAAAATGTGATCTTACTCAAGATTGGAAAACTTGGTCAAGGAGCCCAGAGTGGTCAGCTTCTGCTCCAAAGAAATAATCTTGAAGGCCATGTAACACGAAGATAAAAGAAGGACACATACTCTGTGTAAAGAACACAAAAATAATTTAAAATAAATTCTGTCCAAAAACGTTTCAGTTCAGGATAACACAGTAAAGGTAAATAAAGTGGTCACTCACAGGGATAGATAGATGAAGAGCAAATTATTTAGAGACACAGGCATTTGTGTTTTCTTGACGCATACAACCTCTGCCGTCTTTGAGGAACCTAAAATAAAGATGCCCATTTGGCCCAGAATCACCATCTTTTTTATACTTGTTGGCTGTGGTTCAGTCCGAGGCTTATTTCTGTGTTTATTTTGAATGCAAATTCCCTTTAAAAAGTAGGTTGTAGATCAGTTTCCCACAACATGTGGGTAATTGAGGACTGATTTAGAAAAACATTATTTAAGGTAGATGTGTACTACTATGTGACTGATTATTTCCTGTGCCTTCACATACTTCTGTTTTTTCACAAGAGTGGCGAAGGTGCAGTTTGTCTTACTACTGAAATCCATTTCCTGATTGGTGTCTGGGAGCTCCTGAAGATTAATGTCTGTGAGGACTGGAATATCCCCCAGAACATCTCCCAGGAATGGTGGAGGAAGGTTCGGGAATTCTGTAAAGACATTGAGGGTAAAACTGTTTCATTACAGAATTCCATCACCCTCCTATAAGCATTTACCCAACCTTTCAATCCGCTTTTTATGTGATATCCTTAACAATATGAAGAGGAAAAACCCACCTGTTATCTTCTCATAGTCAAGGGCCTGGGAGTCTGAACTACTGCTCTCATGCCAGTCCTGTATTTGTCTCACAGCTCCATTCAAGAAATCTGCTGAGAAGTTCTGTTGACACAATCAATTAGACGAGATATAGAAATATTTTACTAAAATGTCTAAAGACAAGTTTGATGGAAATGATTATGGAATCACATTGATAAGAGTTTTTGACAGTTTTCAGCTTGCTAAAAATCACACGAAAAAAGCCAGACAGTTGATGAGGAGCCTCTACAACTCAAAAAATAATAAATTAGTTTAGAAATGTTCAGTAAGACACCCTAGGTATCGCCAAAGGCTGACACACCTGCTCTGCAGCACAGGAGACAAGCTACAAAATAAAAATCAGCTGCCTGTAATAACAAATCATTCTGTATCTAAAGATGTATAAAGGCAGTCACCAATGAAATAAAAAAACACAACATGGAATATGTTTCCTATTTGTTTTAATTAAACAGAGCGTCTATTTGTACCCAGGTGAGAATAGCTTGATATTAAAAAGTTAGACTACATTAAACACAAAATCTAACCTCTTCAACAAAGTTGTTTTTTTATGTTTTTACAATTAAACTAAAATTAATTAATTCCCTAGATCAGTCTCAAAAGAGATATACAGAAAGGGACCATACAACACTATTCAGAAGGAAATGTGAACTACACTCAGCTCGAAAGCAGCTCTCAGCAGATGAGGGAATGGGGCTACTTCCAGGACTCTTCTCCTGGAAAAATTATATATTTGTGAACATTGGCTTCCATTACCATTCCACATTTAGCACTGGATTATGAATGTAAGCACATCATGGCTACTTACCTTCAAATGGAAACACATATCCATCAAGAATTTATACGTTGTGTCTCTTGAGAGGAACGAAACAAAAACATACTGGAAAAACAATGAACAATGTTAGTATTGAACGGTTTCAGGGCCAAGTCAGACACTATTGGGCTACGTGTCTATATATATGCAACACCTTGCAATGGTAACCTTACCCGGTCATTAGTGGTGGCAATAACTAGTGCGTTTGGCACTAAAATTGCAGTTTTCGTTTTTTTTATCTGGCAAACTGAGAGCACTGGGATTGCAATCTGGTAAAGAAAAACCAACACCACATTATCCCAAACTACCTTGTTAATAAAAGAGGACCAACCTTGTACATTTTAAGACTCTAGAAACACTGCCTCTGATGCTAAAGAAGAAACCTTGTACACAAACTTGCATATATTCAACAGTGTAGAATCCACAAAAATGTGTCAAGAGTACATTCTCAGAGGGTTCCATGGCTAGCCTTACATTGCAGCATACCTTGGTGTCCTTGCCAAACACTTTAGAATGAAAACAGATCCAGTTATCAGAGACGAACAATCTCCCCTGATAAAGCATGTCTTTTTGCAAGGCACAGGTGTAACCTAAGAACAGAAATAGCTATATTTTAAGTCTTTTTTTATTTTCATGCATTGCATTGTTAAGATAAGCCTTTCAGAAGTGTGACTAACTCTCAGAACAAATGCTATACTTATACTGAGATATTGAACAGAGGGCACATAATAGAAACTAGTGTACACTTACTTTGTCTTAGTAGTTCATCTTTGCTAATCTCTTTGAACATTTTGTGGTACTGAGAATTGGTCTTGGAGAGCTGAAATAGTACAAACACTTGCAATACATTTTAATTATTTAAAAAAATTGCATAACTAATAACGAGACCTTGAAAGTTTTTGTATAGTTAAAAATATTTAAATGTATGTAAAGTGGTAATGGAGGTAAACACTGATCTTAAGACGGCTATGATTTTTTCTCAATGGTACAGTCTATAAAAAGAGATCTGTATCAAGGGAAATCCTCAGAACCATGAAGAACTAACCTGATTATACTGTGATTTTTTCCTTGGAGCTTTTATATCACCATCCCTCTGATTTTGTGACAGTAGTGAGTGGTCAAATGTCTTTGATCTAAAAATTTAATTATATAAAGAATTATATAAAGATACACAACACTATTCGAGTAAAAAACGAATTATGGCCCACATACATCTTACACTAACAATAACTGTAGATTAATACATACATAAATGTATACACGGTACATATACTTGAAAATGCAATTTCTAAAAAGTTAATCCAAATGTGAAAACAGATCTAAGCATGAGAGGAGGCACAGTTAGTCATACCTCACAAGAGCTGGTGTTCTTCTTCCAGATTCAATGTCTATTGGCAATGTTAGGCCGGAGGCAGGTCTTCGATTTCTACTACGTTTGTCCTCTCCGACATTTTCTTCATCTGAACTGTAAAACAGGACTTTTCATGAATTAAATTAAAAAGTGTTTTTCTTTACGCTCCGGTTGTGCTGCTTATTTGATGTGCATTAGCACAGACAACTAATATAATCTCAATGAAAAGCAAATGACGGTACGAATTTTAACAATTTATTGAAAACGTAGTAGCCCATTGCATGTGATACTAAAAGTTGCATTTAGATGTAAAAATATAGGTAGACATTAACATGTTCATAATAAGCTAGCGTATCATGTGATTCAGTGTCATCTCTAATAAAACAAAAATAAGGCGTAATAAGGCAAAAACTGATTTGACTTCGTTGTCAAAATCGATCGGTTTATTTAAAAGTGAAGTTATTTTTAATGCACATAAACTTACTAATAATCTCTTGCGTCATTCCTGAGGTTTCCTTTGGTATATTTCCTAACTTCCTCGGGCGCTGTTAAATGAGACAGTTCGGTCATCACTGCCTTCGAGAGATACTGTCGACCAAATTTGGGACTCGCCAGCCTTGTCTCACCTGCCCCCTGTCTGAGAGATTGACGGTGACCATTGAGACCGAAGCATCCTCAGCACCAATCAGGTAGCCAGGACCTCAAATGCTCTTTTGTGTATGTAATTTAAAGGCATTATATTTTTGGACAGATCAAGATTTCGCCTAGATGACACCACAGTTTATTTTTGTACAACGTGTATTAAACTAAATTGGCATTGGAGATTTTAAAGCAAGTTTGCAATTAAATATTTCCAAATGCGATGTTTCCTCTAAGGGCCCTGGTAATGCAGTGGATAATGACATTTAAAAAAGAAAGCATTTAGCAACCTACTTAGGTTACACATAGGAATCGTAAAGGTGCCTTATGCAGCAATTCCCATTTAAAATATCTGATAATAGCTCTTACATATCATTAGTTAACAAAACAAACTAGCATTGTCATGGCTATCCCCACTGTCTGCAAGTTGAATGTAGAAGGTCAGGAAGTTAACAGACCTAAAGGCCTTGAAGGGGTATGAAGTGAGGGCCAATGACAGGCTTTGTTTGGTTCAAGTTGTGTGCGTTAAGGCCAATGTTCTGTTTTGGTTCATGTAAACTGAGCGGCTCCAGAACCGTTTTGCCAGATTGAGAAGATTCCCACACAATTGTGCTATTTTTAATGACAGTGTGGGCAAAATGGGTTTGAGCATGTGGATTAACAGAAAAGGTTGTTTAGAGAAGACTAAAGTCTAGCCTCTTGACCCCATCTCTTCCTTCTCCAGACCATCTTTGTAGACGTTTTACAATACCTTACATTCCTCATCAACTACTCCCTATCCACTGGCAGGGTGCCCTTTAAAAGTCAGCTTTTGTTGCCCCCCTCCTCAAGAAGCCAACTTTTTTCTCTACGTAAGGTCACTTGGCACAGTCATATCCGCACATGCCCAATCATTGCTACCCCAATGACACTCAACTATTCGCATTTTCCACTTCTGATTCCCAGGGTGCTACACATATATCTGCATGCCTGACAGACATCTCAGCTGTCAGCCCTCCACCAAGCTCAGTTTTGATGAGATGGAGCTGCTCTTCCTACCAGGCAAGACCTGACTGCTCCAACATCTGTCCATCACAGTTGACCACTCCATGTTGGTCCCCTCACAGAGCACAAAGAGCATTGGCCCTACACTTGACAAGAACTTGTTATTCTCTGTAAACATCAAAGCAGTGACTCACGCTTGTAGATTCATGCTGTACAACATCTGCAAAATATGACCATACACAGGAAGCGGCTCCGAATTTGATCAAGTCACTTGTCATCTCCTATCTGAACATTTGCAATGCACTGTTGGCTGGGATCCTCGCTTGTGCCATCATGCCCTTGCAACTGATCCAGAATGCTGCGGCCCATCTTATGTTCAACTTTCCCAAAAGTACCTATGTCACCCCTCTCCTCCGTAAGCTCTGTTTGCTTTTGGTAGATGCTCACATCCACTACGTGACCATGGGGCCGCAAAGGTAACTGCTCCTCCCTACCTGCAGGCAATGCTTGCATTAGCAATTGTTGGTTTAATTACAGGATCAAAATGGACAGAAACAAAGAACTTTCTCCTGAAACTTGTGAGTCTATTCTAATTCTAAGCAATTAAGACTATTTCATGTGAGAAGTTGTCTAGAACCTGAAGATACTTCCTTCACAGAACAGTGCAAAATGGTTCTAACCAGAACAGAATGAGGAGTGGGAAGCCCAGGTGCAAAAATGAGCAAGAGGACAATTTGTGTCTTGTTTTAGCAAGATGGCTCATGGGGTCCTCACCTGGCAGTTTAATTAAACAGTACCCGCAAAACACCAGACGCAATGTCTGGGGAGGTGACTCTAGGATGCTGGCCTATTAGGCTGAGTTGCAAAAAAATAAAAACCATCAGACTGACCAACAAAAAGATAATATTATTTTACCTGTTGTGCCTAATTGGGGAGCCTATTTCAGTTGGATCATTTGTTTGAGTTAGTTGAGGTTGTTTGAGCTTTTTAAGCTTCCTGGAGTTGTTAAGCTTGTTTCAGTTTGTAGCCTCTGTTGCGGCCAGCCCTTTCGCTTGTTGTTTTCCCTGAACGTTTCAATTTGAGGATGAATAAACAATGTTCTTCTCAGCACCTCTGCACCTGTGTCCTAACTCCTTGCCTCAGCGTGACAGTTTGGATCACAAAGAAGAACATTTGTATGCAAACAAAATGAAAAGATGCTGGAGGAGTGCCTGACTCCATCTGTCAAACATGGTGGAGGCAATATGATGGTCTGGGGGTGATTTAGTGGTTGTAAAGCGGGAGATGTGTGCATTGTAGCAGTGGTCTTGAAGCAGGCTGTAAGGAGTGCCCATTAAACCAATCCAACTTGTGGGAGGAGCTTCAAGAAGCAGGGGGTGAAATCTTGTTCAGAGAGATTACCGCAACAAATCTGCGACTAGAATGCTAAAGTTTTGCAAATGGAAGATTTTTTGAAGAAAGCAAAGTTTGAAGGACAAAATAACTATTTATATGAAAAATAATTATTTCTTAACTATTCAATGTCTATATTTCCTATTTTGCAATGTTTCATATTCAAACACATTTCATGTATGTTTTCAAAATTAACAAGGACATTTCTAAGTGACCATAAACCTTCTAACAATATTGTATATTTTACACAAATTCACATTTACAAACAAATATTTTGGGATAAGATCTTTCCACCTTATGGAAGGCAAAATATAAAAAGATTGCTACAGGTTGCCACTGGAGTCCTCTTCCACTCCTCCATGACGACAACACAGATCTGGTGGATGTTAGAGACTGCGCTCCTCCACCAGATCCGTTTGAGGATGCCCCACAGATGCTCAATAGGGTTCAGGTCTGGAGACACACTTGGCCAGTCCATCACTTTTACCCTCAGCTTCTTTAGGTCGTCTTGGAGGTGTGTTTGGGGTTATCATGTTGGAATACTGCCCTGCAGCCCAGTCTCCGAAGGTGGGGGATCATGCTCTACTTCACTATGTCACAGTACATGTTGGCATTCATGGTTCACTCAATGAACTGTAGCTCCCCAGTGCTGGCAGCACTCATGCAGCCCCAGACCATGACACTTCCACCACCATGCTTGACTGTAGATAAGACACATGTCTTTGAACTCCTCACCTGGTTGCAGCCACACAAGCTTGACACCATTTGAACCAAATAAATGTATCTTGGTCTCATCACACAACAGGACATTGTTCCAGTAATCCATGTCCTTAGTCTGCTTGTCTTCAGCAAACCGTTTGCGGGCATTCTTGTGCATCATCTTGAGAAGAGGCTTCCTTCTGGGACAACAGCCATGTAGACCGATTTGATGCAGTGTGTGGCATATGGTCTAAGCACTGACAGGGTGACCCTCCCACCTCTTCAGCAATACTGGCAGCACCCATACGTCTGTTTCCCAAAGCCAACCTCTAGATATGTCGCTGAGCACGTGCACTCAACTTCTTTGGTCGACCATGGCGAAGTGGTCGATGGCCTGTTCTGAATGGACCCTGTCTTGTTAAACCGTTGTATGGTATTGGCCACCATGCTGCAGCTCAGTTTCAGGGTCATCTTCATGTAAAGCAACAAATCTTTTCTTCAGATCCTCAGAGAGTTCTTTGCCATGAGGTGCCATGTTGAACTTCCAATGGCCAGTTTGAGTGTGAGAGCGAAGACACCAAATTTAACACACCTGTTCCCCATTTACACCTGAGACCTTGCAACACTAACAAGTCACATGACACTGGGGAGGAAAAATTGCTAATTGGACCCAATTCGAACATTTTCACAAAACCTTTCCCAGACATGAAAATATCCAAATCATGTGTCATTAGTAACCTTTTCAAACAATCATTTATTATTTTTTTAATTTTACAGGAAAGGTATGTGAAATAGTATGTGTTTGTGACTGGTGGGAAAATGTGTTGTATGCTGGATTGATGTTTTGTCCAATGCAGAATCCATGATCTAGATCCAGGAGATTGAGTCAGTTGGGGTTTTTGGGCGCTTTTGATGCATGGTACAACCAGGGAGTAAACAGTCATGTGACACTTAACATTACACTTACACTTAACATGTGACATTGCACATATGTATTTGAGACCCTTTATTCTTTCAATATTTGCCGAAAATGCATTGACATTGACTTTTTATAGCCTCATAACTAAATACTTTTTTCATGGTCACAAGGGTTAATGGCTGTGTTTTGAGTTATTGTGAGGGGACAGCAAATTTACACTGCTGTACACTCACTACTTTATATTGTAGCAAAGTTTCATGTCTTCAGTGTTGTCACATTAAAAGATATAATCAAATATTTACAAAAATGTGAGGGGTATACTCACTTTTGTGAGATACTGTATATAAAAAGATGAACCTGTATTTCAGTTAACATAATCTGGAAAAGTATTTTTCCTCTTTTTTTATTTAATTCTTTATTATTATTTTTTTAGATTTTTTTCTCTTTATAATGTGTTTTGGATGTTAAGTTGTTGAATAATATAGGCTGCTTTATTCTCTTGTCTGTATTACTTGCTTTTTTTGTACACACTAAAAAAAAGTATAAAAATGGGGTTAACTTAAACTTTTTATCGGTAGTGTATATAGAATACTGGTCAAAGTTAGGGTATTTCTGTCAATTAGTAGTAAAGAAATGAAAACTATGAAATAAAACATATCTTTTGCGGCATGGAGAAGTAGTCTATGGTCCCCCCAAAAAATGTGTGCTAATCTCAGACTTTACAGGAAAAGACTAGGTTCTCTTTTCCACCGCATCGGCTTGATTGATCATACTACTCAATAAAATGTTTAACGTTTGAGAAATTATTATTGTAATGAAAGAATTTGACCACCCTTTTTGTATTACCCCAATATAAGACTATTTGGGTTGTTTATTTTTAGCATTCACTTTAGCTGAAATTCATGAAGTGTGCCAGTAATTCAGTTTACTGGATTTTCCTAAGACGATTTTCACTCTCAAAATGGATAGTTTGTTTTGTCAAAACAAACTAAGACATTTCTGTACAAATACTTGACTGGTCAATAGAATGGACTAGAGTCCTCCCACATTTTATCTGATGAACAATTATTAACCTATTATAGTCAAAGCACGAACTGCAGAGTAGAGACATTCTCCTAAATATAGGGAAATCTTGTTTTTGACTGTACTGGGAATGTTGGTTAGCATACTAAACAGAAGGACAAAGTCCTTTCAAGTGCTGTGTGTTGGGTAATAAATAAACAAAGAAGGGTGGCCCCTTTGTCCTAAGAATATTTTTCTGGGTACTTTCCATTGTTGGAATTATGTTTGTATGCATACACATGTTCATACAGGATACCTGTAGCCTTGTTGATTTTAGTACACATTGAAACAATAGATATGGGTAAATCCTTTTAAGGAATTACATTTCTTAGGTACAATGCCTCCAGAAATAGTGATACCCTTGGCAAAGATGAGCACTAAAGTTCATTAAAAATGTAAACGTTGAAATATAAGAGAAACGTAACCTGAAATATTGGTTAAAATGTTAATATATTTTTTCTTCACAGAAACCTGTAAATCAGAGTTATTGTCACCCCAAATATTGGCGCGAGTAAAGAAAATGTGATGGTGTAAAATGTATCTGCAAAACTATTGATGATAACTTGCCAAATAATTTATAATATGCGCCTAGCTGAAGCAGGAACCAGGAACCTTTTGTATTTCTGGACTGTAATTGTATTGTGACGACTATGGGAAGTTTTCATGAAATACGGCTAATCTAATCGAATGTAAGGTGTCTGTATGTCTGGCTGCTATACATGATGTTTGTGCTAGCCTTTCATAGCAAAATTAATGTTAATACATATAATACTATGCTAAAGATATACAGTTTTAAGAGTTTAATTTTATGTATTTTGTCCGTTCTGTAGCTCTTATGTTGCTTTGTGGAAGGAAACTACTGTTTAACAGTTTCCATAAACCATCAGTTAGCTTAACTATTCTTCAGTTGGAGTAGCTAAGCTGACCACTGAATCAATGCTTTGCAATGGATATCCCAGTCCTCTGGTGTGCCAATTATTGTTGATTTGTATTTTTGGAAATACATTTTATTTATTGACTTTTTTTTCCTTTAACAGTTTTACCTCAAGTAAATATAACATTCATTTCTCTCAAAATTTAAATGTAAGAAGTACCAATTGCTTTTACTTTTTTACCCTAACCCATCCTGATCAAGTAGCCAATAGTTCTGGAGACCTCTGTACAAAGCAAAAAAGCAGAGACATACCAAAATAGGTTAATAACATACCTTTGCAGCACCAACCCAGGGATAGAGGAATTTGCAGGCCTTGTTGTACCATATCTTCTTTTGAAATTTGGAGTCGCAGTGGTCATAGTTATCAAATTTTTCCATTAGGGAAACAATAGTAAAAGGTTGCAATTCCAAGACTACTTGAATGGACTTCTACACAAGTACCCTTTTTGTAAAGCAAAGTGAACCTGCTGACACTTGCCCCATTGTGTTATCAGTTAGTAAGTGATTGATGACCGATGGGCAGAAATTCTTATGTTAACGGTTTCATGGAGTCCCTAAACAAGGGCATTTAAAAGGTGTTTACTTTTGGGATTACTAAATATTTTTTGTATCTGAAATTGTTTAATGATCAGGAATGTTACACAGAGAATAATTTTATTATATGCTGGAACAAAGCAATATAACTTCAAACATTTCTTCGAGTACTTTTCATGTTGTCAATCAAAATGAGCGAAAATATACGCCCAAATTAAACAATGTGTAAGAAATATTAGTAATAAATAAATAAATGGTAGTGTGGTTGCCTACGTACAGTATTGCTACATACGTTGGTTTTACACAGTCACATGAAGTCAATATTGAATCAGCGCAACTTTATTTTAGATGGTTCTTTGAACATACTCAATGGCAGGAAAAATTATTTATCAACTTCTCTTCAAACAGCCATTAAGAACCTTTCTCAGCAATAGCAAAAAATCTTGGGTTAATTAATGTTACTTAAAATAAAATCCAAAATAGAAATACACATGTATTTTTTTGCTTTTTCTTCATTCTTTACTGTTCTACTTGCAGGAATGCCAGCAAAATTGCCTAGTAGGCATCTACTGTAAATGTTGTAAGATCTTATGAGACGGTGAATGATGTCCTGGGGGATCTCCTCCTAGATCTGGATCAGGGCATCAGTGAGCTCATGGACAGTCTGTGGCGTTGAATGCCCTGATACTTAATATTGGAGAGGTTCAAAATTGGATTCAGGTCTGTGGAACGTGAGGGCCAGTCAATGGCATCAATGCCTTTGTCATCCAAGAACTGCTTAAACACTCTGGCCACATTAGGCCAGAATTGTCTTGCACCAGGAGGAACCCCGGGTCTGACAATGGGTCGGAAGGTTTTCATCCCGGTACTGATCAGCAGTCAGGGTACTGTTGGCTTGCACATGGAGGTCTGTGCAACCCTCAAGGCCATCACTGACACATCGCCAAACTGGTCATGCTGAAAAATGTTGCAGGCTTTATAACGTTCACCTTAATGTCTCCAGACTCTTTTACGCCTGTCACATATGCTCTGTGTGAACCTGCTCTCCTTAAAAATAATGGGATGCCAATAATTCTGGTGTCTGTTTAACCCACATGCCGTCTGTTTCTAACTGCTTGGTCAGAAACATGCACACCAGTTGCCCGCTGGACCGGTTCTGCTGCTGGGTTGACTCTCTTTTACGGCCCTGTCCAGCTTTCCTCCTGTAACGGCCTGTCTTCTGGCATTTCTTCCCTGCTCTTGAGACTGTACTGGTAGAAACAGCAAACCTTATTTTGACAGCACTTATTTTGACAGTACTCCTCCATCCTGGAGGAGCTGGACTGCTTGTGCAACTGAATGCAGGTACCGCCTCATTCAACCATTACCAGGAAGTTTATAAAGTTTGTGGCCACATCCTGCAAAACCATTTCCTTTCTGGGGGTTGTCTTGTTGCCTCTTTAGTGCATCTGTTACTTTCATTTGCCCCAACACAGGTGACATTGATTCACTATCACTTATGCTTCCTAACTGGACATATTGATATCCCTAAAGTTGGTTTTATACTGTGATGATTACATATTCCCTTCATTTCTTCTACAGTGTCTAATAAAAATGGCAGAACAAGCATTTGCCCTGATGATTCCTTGATTTTATCATTTGAGGCCAATATGCTGAATGTTATAGGCATTGTTCATCTCTACAATGAATGGCAGCATTCAAAGCATCCAAATGGAAAACTCCTAAAACTCCTCAACAGTTTGCCGTGTATTATTAAGACCATGCTCTTTCTTTTTAGACCATATGCTGTTTCGTAGTGCTTTTCAATTTCATTGCATTGCCTATGTATCCCTATATTTAATTGAAAATAGTACAAAGACAAAGTAAATAAATAAATAAACCAATAAAACTTTAAACTGAGAAATTATATTCTTTAAAAAGAAATACATGTTTCAAAGAATTTTGGACGGGGGCATGTTCACCACTGTGGTACGTCACCTCTTCTTTTAACAATACACTGTAAGCAAATGGGAACTGAGGAGACAATTTGCTGTAGTTTTGAAAGTGAATTGTAATGCCATTCTTGCTTGATAATGGATTGCAGCTGAACAACAGTTTGGGGCCTCCTTTGTCATAATGTTTGTACGATAAGGCACCAAATGTTTTCAATGGGTGACAGGTACAGACCGCAGGCAGGCAAGCTTAGCACACATACTCTTTTACTATGGAGCCAAGCTGTTGTAAAATGTGCAGAATAAAGTTTGGCATTGTCTTGCTGATATAAGCAATGCTGTCCTTGAAAAAGATGTCTGGATGGCAGGATATGTTGCTCCAAAACCTGTATATATTGTTCAGCACTAATGTTGCCTTCACAGATAGGCAAGTCACCCATGCCATGTGCACTAATGCAGCCCAATACCATCATGGAAGCTGGCGGTTGGCCAAAAAGGTCCAGTGACTCCACTGCGCTAAAATGTTCTTTCATAGACGTTCCTGCATGTCCTGTTGAAAGTCTAGCAAATGGATGTGTCAAATATCATCAGATCTGTCGAAAATCTTCAATGCATCCTCTCCAGTTGATTTTCAGTGGTTTAGCCACTGAAGTCTTTGGGGCTCCGCTCCACTCATATAACTGGAGTAATGTATTCAGTAACATCATAAAATGTCATGGAGCTCTGTCCCCAAAAGGGCTTTGCTCCTAGTGGTTTATGGGGGAGCGAGCGATGTCAGGATGTACTCCCTGCCAGTTCCAAAAATATAAACGTGACATACAGTCATAGGTCAACACTACACAACATACATAGTAACATGTAATGTATCCCACAAACCTACTAGATCCTGTGATATCCCCCTCACATACATACATACATACATACACCCCAAGTGCAAGCAAATAAAGGGGGGGGGGCATCAGCACAAATGACAACAGTAACAATTAACTGAAATCAATAAAATTAACGCAACCACACAATGGTTGACAGACAACATATATGTTGTTTAAACCCATTCTAGTTGGCTAACTAACCAAAAACAACAATCCAATCAAACTTGTACAGAGAATAGCCCCTAAACAGACCACAATAAGGCACAGGGAAGACTAAGTCGTAAATCCACGTATTAACGATGCTCTGGGGGGAAAAAGGTCTGAGAGCGGGAGGTAACCCTCATCACATCTCCAACAGAGATGGATGTAAGGTTTCCTTCCAAAGTACTGTGAAAAACAGATCCAAGAAAAGAGAACATTGAAAGCAATAGGCTGCTCTCACTTGAAGACACACACCTACAGCTCTTTAGTGACTTTGCCAAGAATGGAGTAAGGAAAGATGAACAATGTCTTCAGATATAAGAGCTTTAAGGATGTCTGTGCCAATGGCTTGACTGGCATGTCACAGAGCGCCATTATTTGCATTGGACAGCTCTCACTGAGGTACATAGGCTCTGGCCACAGGTTGCAGCCGCCGTGTCAAAATCAGGAAACATTTGTGGGTGGCTGAATGGCAGGGCACAGAGCATCACACAAGGTCTCTGCCGCATCAACTTGTTAACACAGACCATCTACAAAAATACAAGCTGGCACAGTGAACACTGAATGGTGTGAATAATACCATAATTCCAGCTCTGATGCAGGACAAGCTCTCCCAGCTACAAGTGATCCACCTGCTACGACTGCAGGTGGATCACAGACTTCCTGTTTGACAGAAGGGAAGCTGGGGAAACATGTCTCTGATTCCAGGTCTATCAACATTAGATCCCCCCCAAGGCTGAGTCTTTTCCCCTCTGCCTTTCTCCCTGTACAGGACCTGCTGCATCTCCAGTCATAAATCTGTCCACCTGAAGTTTGCAGATGGCACCACCATCATTGGGCTCATCTCTGGTGGGAATGAGACCGCTTACAGGTGGGAGACGGACCACCTAGTGAACTGGTGCAAGCAGAACAATCTGGAGCTCAAAGCTCGGAAGACAGTGGAGATGGTTATGGATTTTAGAAAGAACCCAGCCCCACCCGCCCCAATCACCCTGTGTGACTCCTCAGTCCTCATTGCATGGGCATCATCATCACCCAAAACCTCAAGTGGGAGCAAAACACCAGCTCCATCACCAAGAACAGCACAGCAATTATTTCAGCAGTGACAGAGCCACTTGCTCTTCCTCTTTCACCAGCTCCAGGGCCATGAGGGCGAGTTCCCTGGAAGGCGGAAGAGGGGGAGAGATACCCCCAACCTCAAAGCTACTCGAGCACTCCGGGGGGTTAGCCAATCCATCTCTGGTGTGCTTGAGCCGCAGACATGAAATGCGCACATCATAGGGATCCACCACCGCTGTGAGGGCCAAACAGGGTACGCTCAGCTATATAGGGACAAGTTTGCAGTTATTGGTTGAGCTAGCGCATTTTTCAGTGATGACTGTGTTTGCAATGGGGTAAACAACTAGGAATGAAGCCTAGTTGTAACCATGGACCAAAAATGTTGATGATTTGTTCCCTGAGCCACTCACTTTTGCCTCATGGCAAGGGGCTCCATCATGCTGGAAAAGGCATTGTTTGTCACCAAACTGTTCTTGGATGGTTGAGAGAAGTTGCTCTTTGAGGATGTTTTGGTACCTGTCTTTATTCATGAGCACACTCCCTTTGCTGAGAAGCAACCCCACTCAGGACTGATGGTAGCGCTCACCTTTTCTTCTCCGGACAAGCGTTTTCCGGATGCCCCAAACATTCGGAAAAGTGGATTCATCAGGGAAAACAATCCCTGATGTTTTTCTTTAAGAGGAGTGGCTTCTTTGCTGCCTATCATGACACCAAGCCTTACTGTGCATGCAGATGCACTCACACCTGCTGGAGCTGCGCCTACGGGGGGGGGTTCTGTCACGTCTCCACCTAGCGGTGGCCGCTCCCCTGGTCGCGCAGCCCTCCGGCGTTCAACGTCGCCGGCCTTCTAGGCACCACCGTCCCTGTTTGTCTTGTTTCCCATGTCCTGTGAACGCATCCCTCCCTGATTCCAAACAGCTGCAGCCCATTACCTGCTTATTTAATCCCAAATGTGTCTTGTCTCAGCGTTCGGTATTGTCTCTGTTACGTGTCAGCACTGAGGTGCTCTGTTGGTGATATTAATCACCATATTCTTGTTTATTACTCCCGGAAGGGTTGTTACTCTTACATTTTAAGAAAGATAGGTCAAATAAAATCCTATCTACATCCGCTGCCTGCATTTTGGTCTACTCCTTCTCGACAACGTCACAGTAAGAACAATGATTTCAAGCCCCACCCTCCTTTTAAAGCTTCCAGTCTGTTATTCTAACTCAATCAGCATGACAGAGTGATCTCCAGCCTTGTCCTTGTCAACACTCTCACCTGTGTTAACAAGAGGATCACTGACATGATGTCAGCTGGTCCTTTTGTGGCAGGGTTGAAATGCAGTGGAATTTCTTTTGGGGAGATTACGTTTATTTTTGAAGAGGGATTTTGGAATTAATTCCAATTAATCTGATCCCTCTTCATGACAATCTGGAGTATATGCAAATTGCCATCATGAAAACTGTGGCTGCAAACTTTGTGACAATTTATATTTGTGTTATTCACAAAACATTTGGCCACGACTGTATATCTGCATGGTGGCAACTGGGATGATTCCAGTGACTGGGATGACTCCGGTGGCAACTAGGATTACTCCAGTTCTTTAGGAGTTGGTGAATTAATGCATTCTATATTAGATTTAACCGCAGTTACAGTTAAACCTGATCTAGTCCGGCATTCAAGAGAGCGGCCCTCCTGTTTCACGGCCCGGAGCTCAGATGTAAACCTTTAGTTTTGTTTGCTACATGTGGTGGAGGGAGACAGACAGAGTAGTGTTGAACTATTTAACTAGATCTTCTGGCGTGCTGGGGGCCTGGTTCAGGGGAAGGGCAGAGCAGATTGCATCTGATCGTTTCATTGGGTCAACAGCTTTTATATTGTGAAAAGAGATAAGTAATTTCTTAGTATCGTGGGGTATATTTGAGTGAAAGGAGAAATTCAGGATCTTGTGGTCAGACAGGGAGTAAGGAAGGGGAGATGTTTATGATGTTGGGGCCAACGGAGCAAAAAAGTTCAAGAATGTGGCCCTTGATATTAGTATGGAAATTAACATGTTGGGTGATATTAAAGCAGTCCAGCATAGCAGTGAAATCAGAAGTAGGTTTGGAGAGTCAATGTGGATATTCATGTCACCAAGCAGCAGAATTGATAATGCAATGGAGAGTAGTTCACCAAGGGGAAAGTGATACTGCAATGGAGAGTAGTTCAGCTATCCCAGAGAGAAATTAGTCATTAGCTTTAGGTGGAAGGTAGAGTAGTATAGTGATGGGGGAATGGGATGATTTATGAACAATTTGAGGATATATATATATAATCAGACTTTTGCTGAACTGCGAGCCTATCATCACGGCTGCTGAAGCGGTGGTGGTGCTGAAAGCTACAACCAGGGGGAGTAGCTAGATTCAAGGAGAGAAAATCATCAGGTTGTTGCCATGTTTCCATTAAGAAGAGGAAGTCTGTGTGAACTCAATATGTGTTTATGAAGCAAGGGAGCATTGTTGTTAAATGAACGGGTGAGAGCAAGGTTGGTAGAAAGGCATGATGAACTGTTGAGGGATGTGGTAGATTGGAGGGAGTGAAGGCAGATGAGATTGACAGGTCGAGATGATGGATATGGATGGGGGCGGGTTTAAGACCAGAGAGATATTATGTTGTTACTAGTGTTAGCGCTTACAGACCACTTGCGACGACAGCCCCGATGAATATTGCGGTGTCCGCGTAGGATGCCCAGTGAGCAAGCATGCCTAGTTACCTCCGAGGGGAAGGCAATAATTGTTATTAATGTTTTCCAGAGTAAAGGGAGAGTAGTAATTATTAGAATTAAAGACTGCAGAAGAAAACCAAAGTAATCCAGGGCTAAGGGGAGATAGGAGAAGCATGGGGAGAAAAGTGGGCAGATACATGGCAATTAGTAGCCTATTGGTATTATAAATTTACCAAACCAGGCCACAAAAAAACAATCCCGAATAAAGCACAGCCATAAGAAAGAGAAAGTGGAACTTACTCAGTGTGAGAGAATAGGTGATGGCAAACGGGTGGAGACCGGGATGCCAGTACAAGAGCAGGGAGAGAATACCTTCAGGGAAGCGGCTGTGGAGCCAGCCAGGCAGTGAATTTGGAATTGCAGGCTTTTAAACGTGGTGGAGCCAGAGAGAAGTCAGATGGTGGAAATCCAGAGAGAGTTGGAGAGTAAATCACTGGATATATTTCAGCCAGGAAGTACTAGTGGGGGATGAAGCATAAATCCACAGATATAGTTCCAGCTCTGCCAGAGTTCAGCAAGCGTGTTAGTAGTCTACCGACAGATGTTTCATTGCTAGCTAGCTAGGAACCAAGCAACGCTGTTCGCAATCACACATAAGAAGACGCGGCAATCCAATGCGATGCCAGCAGATACTCAGGCATGAATGAAGGATCACATCACATGACAAACAACTTTTAGTTTAGGTCAGAAGAGCTTGCTGTCACATGTATACTTGAGCTTACTAGTCACATGATGACAAATTCTTCTTCTCTACACGTTTGCATCTGTTCTAGTTACTACCTTATTCTTTTACTCCATAAACACAAATAAAACATAATAAACATTTCAATGTCTTTGACAGCACAGGCTAAAGGCCATCATTAACTATTATCATCTGCTCTTTTCACTGGTCAATTCTCTTTTCACTGCTTTTCTCCAGGATATTGAAGCTCAGTGCTCACCCAATGTACTTTATTTGACAGAGATTACATGTAAGTAACAGGTTAATCTGTAAAATGTTACCTACTGATGCTCTGCTTTACCGCATAAAGCACCACCTGCTGACAATGCTGGGCTTTGCAGGAATACATTAACCACACATCCCAGCCAGGGGCCTAATAACTGAATAATACAGGGAAGTCACAAATAGAGGGGGATAATCTCCCTGATGTTCCAAACACCCAGTACATTTGACATCCCCTTAATGCATCGCAACAGTCCTGTCTGTGTTACAAACGGATTTTGGGTGAGTGTTTCTCAACAAGGCGGTGTTCAGAGGACGACGGGGGATGCTGGAAGCTATATTTTGAAAAGTGGGGCATTGAGGCGCTTTTGGGGGGTGTTTGTTTAAAGGCAAGTTTACACATGGAGATAAACAATAATAAGTTTAAAGTTTCAACTACTATGCAAACTTAAATCCTGCCAGATTACGCCACTGCGACTCGACTGGATGGTGTATCAAAACTGGTATTCTCTTGTGGTGTAGCTCTGTGCTGCCTACACAGGCTTGACTTCAATGTATCATCTATAACATTATACCAAAATAGTGTTTACTGTGTAATCTCTAGAAAATCAGGGTTTCCGTGGGTCCTTAAAAATTCTTAAATTAATTTATCTCAATAATATCTTTGAAAAGTCTTACATTTACTTAATTACTCTTCTCAAATGTTCTAAAAAGCATTTACATTCTGTTATCATTGTAAAGATGTGATGCAAAAAATTACGAGTGTTTTTTGAGTGTACGCAGAGGAATCACGTTTTCATTCAGAATGTTTGATGGCAACTAGACACTCCTGACGCTAGACACTAAGACCAAGCTAGGTAATTTAGGTAGCTACATTCTTAAGATGTGGTTTTAAAAGGCCCCTGAGGTACCATGGGAACGTACAAATTAAATCCGGAGTGGTTGGACAACAACAACTTTGCTTTGAGGTTGAAATCTGTCGAAGGGAAAGAAAATTAATTCCATTGTGTTTTTTGCAAGTTTTTCAAACTTGGCACAATGGGAATTAAATCTGTGGAATCCCATATGAAGAACGAGAAACACAAACTTGGCACAATGGGAATTAAATCTGTGGAATCCCAAATGAAGAATGAGAAACACAAAAACAACAAAAACACTCTCCAAAAGTCTCCAACAAACGCCTGGCATTTC
Source organism: Novumbra hubbsi (assembly GCA_016801125.1). Classification (NCBI taxonomy): domain Eukaryota; kingdom Metazoa; phylum Chordata; class Actinopteri; order Esociformes; family Umbridae; genus Novumbra; species Novumbra hubbsi. The sequence continues at coordinate 18,486 of JACXGK010001189.1, read as the reverse complement.
TCAGTTGTGTTTGGTCGTATCACAGACGACTGTACTGCAAAGTAACGTTATTGTTGGCAGTAGACTTACTGCTCTAACAACAGTGGGTACTTGGCAAATTGGTGTCCTTGCATAGATTTTGGATGTGGTGTTATTGTGTTATTAAGACAAGTCTTAAAATGTCTGAAATTAATTTTTACAGAGTATCTGTTCTAATAGGCTGTAATTAAAGTTTTTCAAATGTCCAGATGGGTGTTTTTCTGATCATTCATGTTGGCAATTTATCACAAATATACTTTTTACTACACATTTATGTAGATGATAAGCTTTGTTCAATTAATTTTTAGCTAATTCTGTGAAATATTACAGCTGAAGTCTTGAGATATACCAGGCCTACTGTATATGCATATGCAATGCACTCCTGTTTATGTTAAACATTTTAATTAGTTCAATCTATTCTATAATGCATGCTTCTTCAAATCTGATCCTGGAAGTCAGAGACAAGGCTGGTTTTGGTTTCTGTCTCTCTCAATTGCAATATGTTGGTGTCCCAGGCCTGAAATTGTCCCAGATTAGTAGAGAATACAGCTATAGTATAATGCCTTATAGGAAAAACCGTAACACTTCAGTTAAAATGTTTTTACTGTAATCTGATGGGTACGATGAGAAATTGTGTTTGCTGTTATTATCTAAAACACACAATTGAGATAGCACCTCAAAGGGTTAGGTGTACATGTGGTAATTTGTCTATTAATTTTTTACTTTTCTCTGGGATGTGGTATCAATGTCAGAAGGTTCAAGCTGACATAATAAAAGTTGTCAAAGAGTGATTCACATGCCTTGTTTTTTCCCTTTTATATGATTTTATGTAATTCATATTGTATTAATATCGGTTTATGGTTTCAATTTCTAGCAACCTAATCGGATGTCTAGTTTTAGAAATGTGTTTGTATTTAGTATTAGTAGTCTATAAAATTCTAACATTAACCTGTATCTTTGTTGGATAACAATTGACAGGTGTTTTATCTAGGATTCTTTTGTTCCTTCCCCTGTGTAAGGTCACAGAGTCATCATCATTTTCATAATCATTATGTGGAAAGATAAGTAAAGATTGCAATTGGGCTTCTGCACAATCCAAATGTTGTCAACTGAACTGAAACCAAGGCCTGAAACCAAGGCCTGCCTATTGCCCTATATTTTGTCATCAGTATGTGATTGGTCACACATTGGTTATGAATCAGTGATTAAATCCATTCTACATTGACAGTTGGTTCCTTATCATTTGGAAAGTAAATTAAAGGTTTTCTTGCTGTTTACTGTTGAGCTATATTCTGTAGCGTGATGGGCTTTAAGAGATAAAAAATAAATCAATACTTTATTAGTGGGTGGACACAGTTGCTTGGATGCAAAGCTTGGCAGTACAGAGGGAATTCTTGTCAAGTTGTTGGCGCATCAATATTGTACTCTGTGTGGCATAGGTCCAATGTGGGGTTGGAAGTTGTTTACAATGCAGGATTGTAGGCTCAATTTCCACTCGGGAACAGTATGGAAAATGATAAAAATATATGCAGTCACTACTAAATGTTTCTTGGATTAAAGGGACATTTTACCCTGGGGCTGACTTCTGTAGCAATGAGATTTGGTCTCACAATTGGCCAGGAGTGTATGTTTTTGAGTGCCAAACAACAGACACTAATGTGTCATAGTGTGGATTAAAGTGCAAGCGAGATCTGAACAATTATTGTAGTAATGGGAAATTACATTTGGCAAAGCCTTCATATGAAATTTAATCCTGCTATAATTCAATGTATGGCTGCAATTGTCATTGATTGATAAAGCCATTTGATGTCTTTCAGCATTGTTCCTATCAATAGATGTATTGAAAACATCCAAGGAGTCAACATTTTTCCTCTATCTTAAGAATACAACTCTGTGGAGATGACACTTCTTGCTTTGGCCAATTTCCTCCTCTCAATAGATTTTCTAAACATCATCCTGGTAGACTGACTGGGTACTGCTAGCGGACTAGCTACCTAACTTCACAGTACACATCACAATACAATGGCTTGCCTTCTTGAAAGATACATATTTTGAAGTGGACCTACATGTTGATATTGAACCATACTTTCTACTAAACAAACAAAAGTCATTTTTTAAAATGTATATCTATATATTTAACATAATGATTGCAGGCTACAGATCGCGATAGTTCCCATAGTTTATAAACCTCCAGTAACGACTGAGACCTGTACATAGCAATTATTATGTAAAATTCCATTAAAACTGCAACATTTCTACCTGGTATGAACATACGGGGGCTTTTATGGAAATAATAACTAGATATAGCGGAAACTTAAGAATTTAATTATTCAAGAAAATAGTTATACAATTTTGCTCATTCTTAATTTTGTTGAGGGGATCTTTAAATTCTATGACACAAATATATTATTGTTTACATTAGTAAATAGTATATTAAGTATTGTTGTTGTGCTATGGTGAGATATCCCTTTAAAATGCTAACTTATTAATATTACAATGCCCCAAGGCAAACCAGGGAGATGTTGATTCTATTCAGTAATATGCAAGAAATTATTATACATTTCTTTATTAAAAATAATCGTTTTTTTTTTATTACTCTTCAAATTGAATGGAATTGGTGTAATGGAGGACAATGGGTGTCATGACATGACCAAGACCCAGTCACAGGCCTTGTCAAAACCCAGGAGTAATGCTACCTAGTAATCTGCGTTTTGTTTATCTCTACTGTTCTTAGTAGGTTTTGTGCTTTTAATCTTAAAGTTTGCTGGGGAAGTTTGCTGGGGAAGATTCTCCTGCACCTGCTGTGGAGTTGTAAAGCAGGGGGAGTGTCGTAATAGAGAATTGGACATCACAGGGAAGAGAACATTTGGAAGAAATAGTCAGAAAAAAGAATACTTCCTAAATACATTTGATCTTTACCAAATACAGCTGACACAAACACACGGAGCAACTTACAGTTGATAATGTACTGCATTGACAAAAACTTGAGATGTCTCAATATGCAAATTGGACAGCATTGGCCAGGGAGCGGCTTGGCATGGAAGAATAAGCTTGCTGAAAGAATGAACTCCCTAAACCCATTGTGAGTTGTCAGAATGAGATAGGGTTAGGGTTTTTACTTTAAATGTGGTAAAAACATCTTAAAATAATATATATATATGTATATATATAGGGACAGATATCCTGCAAAAAAAGCGTACATTTTATACCCTATTGGGTATAACATCTATCACGAATGGGAAAATAACTATTACAACCAGACCCCTTATAAGATGTAAATTTGGTGCAGCACTTTCCTGTCCGCTGAAACTCAGGTCTGCACTGTAGTCATGCTGAATTTGCAAATCTGTGCAAATCTGTTTCAACTTCTACTGTTGTCCCACTGAACAGTCTACTCTGCTTTAATTGCTGAAATTGGATTTATGATAGATTATATCTATCCTTGCCCCATTTGCTGTAGTTACAGAACAGAAAACCACCTCAGTACAACGAAAACACCTGGTGTTGGACTAGATCAAAGGACCCGGGTTTGAGATCCCGGCGGGCATACATTAAAAGCAATTATTTCTCAAAATCAAAGACCATGTTTCTACAGGACTGCTGCTTACTTTTGTTTGTTTTACAAAATAGGTTTACAGTATTTATTTACAATACTGATTCAAATGCACTCTGACACTTCTATACAAGACAGGCGGCACGCAGTATAGGTTTGTTTGAATCCATTCCTTTCTGTGTGAAGTCTGGGGATATAATCGTATTTTCTGTCACTATTCATGTCAGTCTAGTTCACAATGAATAGATAGTCTGACACGTACTGTTCGACTCTGGTAAAGAAAGGATGATTACGGTTAGCAATTTGATAATTGACTAGAATGCTGAATTGGGAAGCGACGGACAAAGACCGTAGATGAAGAGGTGTTTAAAGGGGACAAATTGGGCGATGACGGATTGTGAGGAGCTGTCCGCTTGTTCAAACACACCCGTTTTATCACACGGACTAAAAATTCCCCCCGTTCAAATCCAGGGACAATTCAGCGAGGATTCGCGGAAAGCAAGAATCATTAGGCGCAAAACTTCCAAGGATTCCGAACCGTCGGTCTTCGCGCTGTGTGGTATAGCTGAGATATGCGTAGCTAAACGAATAGAAGCTCAAGGACGCCCCAGAGAGGCATTTGAAATGAATTCAACACTGGGCCAGGCGGTCAGCAACCCAAACACTAGTGATGTAACCGCTTCATGCGCCAAAGGCAAAGGGGAAAAAAAGGGGAAAAATCAAATCAGGGTCTGGAAAAGGGAGAGGGATGCTGTCAGAACGAGGAAAGAAAAATATGACGGGCAAAGAAGTCCCATCTTCAATTCAATACCGGACCATTTCTGCACTCTCGGAAGCAAAGAGAATCCGTGTCATTGTGCAGCGAGCGGAATGGAAGACATTACTAAAAGCGCTTTGGATTGTGGAATAAAGGGTTGCGCTATTGTTGTGAGAAACAATGACGACACTGGCACACCGGCAAAGAAACAGAGAACAGAAAAGGTAAGCTTAGCGCACGTTTTTAAAGACATACCGATTGCCATCTTAACATCTTAATTGCTGTGGCATCAGACCCCCCCAGCACACACGTTTATTCTAGGATTATTACCTATTGGCAGAGGTTTTATGCATCAGTGAGCTGGCAGCCTAATAGAGATACATTATAGTCATCTTTTATGTGCACGGAATACACACAGCGATTCAAGAATGCAGTTCCAAGGGCTCAGGCCAGAACCAACC
>JACXGK010001189.1:0-13597 GCA_016801125.1 Novumbra hubbsi | reverse complement strand
TGACAAATGCAAGGCAGTCGATTTACACAAGGAAACAAAACACAGATCAATTGGGGATAACACTGTGGAATCAACCCAATTAGAAGCAACCTTACATTTTTCAGATTTTTATAAACATGTCATCTATTTTGTGGAAGTAGAACTATAAAACACCACAGTTTAAGGAACTTAACATGTGATCATTTGTTGTTTTCTTCTATAATGCATGTTAATGTGAATGCAAATGTAAAATAAGCTCTTGGCCAGCATTTATTTGTGTAAATCTGGGTACTATGCTTCCCTCATTTATAGCTGTGTCGTCTAATTTCATTGATGTTAAATAGCTTTAACGAGAAAACCTAGTCCTAAAAGTCCTATCCTGCACATGAGGTTGTTTTGGTTGAAACTGATTTAATCAGATTTGTTAAAAGGGAGGATGTCTATCTTTCTTCATGAGAGCATCAGTAGTCAGTGCTTTTTACCCAGCAGCAAGGGAAGTGGAGTGTGTGAATGGTAGCCATCTTTCCCCCCCGATCTTGGCTATCAGCCCCTCACCGTGCTGTTTATTAAAATGTCACATAGCCTACCTCTTACAATTACCTCCTGGGTTTGCTGTTATAAGTACAAGTGATTCATTATAACAAAATGGCAGATGCTGTTAAGCCATCATTGTGGTCTGTGGCCGAGATTTGTTTTTGTTGCAGTGATTGTCTAAAGAAAGGAGTGTACTGGAGGACTGTGGCATCGCACCATACAATCAAATCCGCAGAGCATGTACCAGTTTTGTTTTGTCCCATTATATGTATATAATTAGGCAGGCATAACACAAGTAATGATATCTCTTTTCCAATATTGTAATATGTGTACATTTACTTGAAACTCACACACACATTACCCCAGAAGTACAACTGTGTTCAGCACTGCAAACGTAGCAACAGGGAATGAACGCCAACATTTTTACAGTTATACCTCAGAGCAGCAGAATTTCTGCTTCCTTTTTCAGGTCATGCACAGGTCATTGCCAATGTTTTTTTCACAACATTTTCTTCTACAATGTGTACATTATTATTCAAGGAATGTCACATTCTTAGAGAGGAATTGTCGATAGGCGCTCGTATATTGTTTTCAATTACAAGTCATCAGTAAATTACAAATCCACGCTTTGCAGATTGTTCATAAAACACCACTTACCTTAACATATTGCCAATTTTCTGATGACTAAGAGCCCATTTGAAAGTAAAAATCAGAGGTGCTATTATTACTCCTCCCTCTTGTAGGTTGATTCAATGTTCACAGTGCCTGCACCCCCGCCACCCGTTGCAGAAGGCCCAATATCCAATGCCCCCTTCACTTCATCCATCTCAAAGCAGCTGCTGGTCAGGACCAGATCCATAGGAACCAACACTCATGACGGAGGTCCAGACACAGATTCGTGTTGCCTGGGTCCTTGTCAGCCAGGCACTAGTGTCAACCTGGAAGGGATTGTTTGGCATGAGACTGACGAAGGTGAGAATACCATTCCCCCAATTCACTTAGAGCTCATCTTCCCAGCCTAGGGTTCAACATGTACAGCACTGACCATGAAATGAAAGGTTGTACAAAAGTTTCTGCTTTGGGCATACGGCAGCTTTTTCTGCCAAAGTATTAATAATGTTATTACTCAGAGTTAATAATTATGATGAGATTGAATGTAGGCCTAAGCCACAGAGAAAAGTAAACACAACAGTGTACATACGGAAACTGATATACGGCTTAATCTACTCCACCGAAAGAAAGCCACACAGCTGGCTCGCTTGAGGAATAGTGTCATTTATGAAACAGAATTTTGTCTTTTGCCAACACACTGGGTTAAAGTGATTTGTGAGGTAGATGAGATTTTTTTATTCAAGGCTGTTTATAATTGCAAGAACTCTGCGGATGCAACCAACCGTGAGGGAATTCATCAGATGTGTGTTCACTTTTAATTTCGATTTTTTAAGATGTCTATTATATTATATATATATATATATTATTTTAACTAGGATTTGAAGGAAAAGGTTTCTGCCATCATATTAGAAAGATATGCCATGGGACCTTAGTAGTAAGACGGAAACACCTTTTTTAGCGTGTGAGGGCTGCAGAGACACCAAGTGCATATTGATTAAGCAAATGCTAATTGCAGACCACCATCTTAACATCCCCCCGACTGAGAGCTAGCTTTTGATGAATGCATGTATAAACGCAATTGCAGAGCCCATTAAAATTGTCACAGCAACAAAGTCTTTTGTGTCTGCCGTGTACAGCGTTTATTGTTGACCCTCAAAAATATTGGACAGCAGTGAAACTAGTTTGCGTGGACATTTTCTTAAGATACATTCCAAGATAAAGGCATGATATGTTTTCATACAACCCCCCTGTAAAATCATGTTAATGTAACCTGTCTGTATTTTAGGTGTGCTTGTAGTCAATGTAACATGGAGGAAAAGAACATATGTGGGGACCCTTTTAGACTGTACCAAGCATGACTGGGCACCCCCCAGGTAAATGAATCATTTGTTGTAGAGTTTTGAAACATTACAAATTATATCTCAATATGACAAGGATATTTAGCTGCTTTCAAGAAAGGTGTTAGCATCTGTACTTCTTCCATACAGTTAATGAATGTTACGTTGCAATTATTGAATAATGAGTAGTTATAGTAACATGTATGATTTACTAATACTATATGTATATACATATACATATTTATTTTTCTAGATTTTGTGAGTCACCTTCCAGTGACTCTGATCTGCCCGGTGGCCGTGGTCGTGGTAAAAGAATGCGACTGGCCATACCGGATCAACCCTGTGTTGACCCTGCTCTTGCCAAGGTCCGAGGGCTGCCACATAAAAGCCGTGGCGGGGGAATTCACAGCAAGGGCCGGAGGGGGAGTCTCAACCTGATCAATAACTGCCGAACTCCCCCCTTCTTCACAGTAGAGGATATCAAGCCAAACTCCCTCCCATCTGCGAAGAGAAAAAACAAACCACTGGCTGATCTAGATTTGACTTTAGTCGCAGAGGACATAAAGATTGGAAACGGGAAGCGGATCCGCGCCAAGTCTCGCAGTGCTCCTTCCACGCCACTGGGAAAGTCGGATCCTACCTTTATGGATCCGGCTTGCACTTCTCCTATACTAATAGACTGTCCTCATCCAAACTGTAACAAGAAATACAAGCATATCAATGGGCTACGTTACCACCAGACACATGCACACTTAGACATAGACCCGAAGCCTGAGTTTGAGGCTGAGAGTGAGGACAGACTGTCTGACTGTGAAGATTCTCTGAGTAACCTGACATTTGACTGCTCTGAAATGACAAATAACTTGGCAAAGAAGCCCAGTTCTCTTTATAAGGTTTCTACTATAGGGTCTCTAAAGAACAGACGGTTAATGCTCAATAGTGACCATAGTCCCACAGCAACTTCAAAAATTAGGAGGAATTCCTTGATCAAAGACGGACTCATTGATGACTTGAGTAACTTGCCAATTATCTCAAACATGACTGTGGTTCTGGAGAATTGCCTTGTTACTGATAGGAACTCTTCTGTGGAGATGCCTAAGCTCGAAGCAGAGGGTTTGATCGATAAGAAGGGAGCAAGTGATAAAGAAAAGAAGGCCAATGGAAAATCAGAGAAATGTTCGTCTAAATCCAGAACCAACAGGCCTATAGCTCCTGGTCCTGCTCCCCCAAAGCTGATTGCAATCCCAAACACTGTGTATTCCAACAATGCAACAGAAACCTCTACCCAGCAGTCTTCCCCATCAGCAGCTGTGGGTGCCACTGCAACAAAGAACCTCTCACTTAAACCCATCAAACCAAAGTTGAATATCATGATAGAGCCCAGTCTGGTGAAAGCAACTATTGTCACTTGCAAAGAGACCAGGAAAAAAGAGAAACGGAGATTAAAAAACAAACGCCATAAAGATACCAGGAGCTCCGATGGCGATGGCGCTCCGCTGAAGATGGATGAGGTAAAGCTGGCGGGAAAAGAACCAGCTGGAAGCCTTTTGAAAGAGCACTTGAGCAAACAAGAAGGGATAAATGGTCTGATAGAGTCTCAAGAGAGTCGAATGGCCAGCATCAGAGCTGAGGCAGACAAAGTGTACACGTTCACTGACAATGCTCCTAGTCCTTCCATAGGTAGCTCTTTAAGACTGGAATGTGGAAGTGGGGATGGCACTACCACTAAGACCAACAGCCCTGCCTATTCCGACATATCTGACGCAGGTGATGATGGGGGGTCGGAATGTCGTTCAGACACAAGGTCCAAAAGTCCAAGGTCCATTTCCCTCACTGAGATAAACACAAACAACAATCCTAATTGTAAGACCACCCCGGCTCCGGGGTCTGTCAAAGACCCGCAGTCTCCTTTCTACCACGGATATGACCCTTACTATCTTCAAAATTATATGCAGACCGGCCAGTCAAACACAACTGGTGTTCATAAAAACTCCCCTCCTCAAGACTCAAGTAAATGCAAACGAGAGGATATGAAGGAATGCAGTGAGAGAAATGCCCCAGAATTCATTGATTCAAAGAAGGCCGATTTCATTAACTCAAGTTCACAGTCCCAGCTTCAGATGGCAATGACACAAACTCAAACGGCTCTAGCCCAATCCTTGTACTATGGCCAGTATGCCCGTGGCCTTTATTTGGATCAGAAACTCTTAATGGCATCCAAGTGCTGTGAACAGCAGCAAATCAGCAAGCAGAGAGGAGGTCAAGCCAACCGAGAGCCAGACGAGATAAAACACATGATAACCCCAACAGCTGTATTATCTAAGGGGACAGACTCAGTTAAAACGTGCTGTGCCAAACCTGGGCTCTCGTTTGTAGAAATGGATGAGCGATCACAGACTCTTACCACACAATCACAAGGGAAGCCAACGGTCATCAATGTGAAGGAAAACCAGGGCCCTGTCAAAGACAGTGATGAAATGAAATCATCCATGAATCCAAATAATCAGACAGATCTGGACTCAAATGTGTCGTTTTCAAATGTAAGTCTTTCAATCTGTCTTTAGCTATTTTTGATGTTGCTACATAAGACTGTTGTGAAGGTCATTGTATCAGATTGTTGCAGTATGTAAACCTTTATTCTGGGTAAAGGCTGTTTAAATGGTACTGTAGATATACTTTTGTTTTCAAGAAGATAGATGAGGGATAGATGAGTAATTCTTTATTGGACACATCTGAGATTACTAATGGGCATACTCCAACTTAAGTTGTCAATTTAAAAAATGTTATTCAAGCAAGGAAAGACCATGTGAAAGTGGGTATAAAAAGAAAGTGAACATTAGTAGTAAATATTGATTTGGTGGAATTCACAAGCTGGGATTACTGGTATTCAAATATTAAGGCAAACACATCACAAACCAAACTTTTCCTCATCGATTTAGCATGCAGAAGTCCAACCCTGGCCCCGCCCGAATCAATCCAAATATGTGGAGCAGCACACTGAAGAACTTAGCCAGAGCTCAGAGGAGTTAAATGCTGACACGTCTAAGGAGTGGGAGATTCCTTATGAGCCAGTGACAAAGACGGAGCTCAAAAAGGCAGCGACCCAGGATGGCCCCATATCGGACATAGAGGACTATGATAGGCTAGAGGAGTTGCAAATGGGAGTCATGGCGGAGGACTCGCAAAGTGCCAGGGTGGCTGTGTCACCACCGATGAACCCCCAGCAGCAGTCCTTCATTCCATATCAGCATTCCTACCAATTCCTACAGATGTGTGACCCTAACAACAACTCTTACAGGGTCATGTCACCCACCCTTGTGCAAAACTACCCAGGTAAGTGTTTATGGTTCGAGAATTATGGATCACTACTGCAATAACTATTATGTGTTTGCTTTCTTTGAATGTGTTTATTAGTCTGTTTATTCCGTGTCTGTTTGGATTCATCGTTTGTGCTGCGTTAGAGAGATCCCCGTGGTTCTATTTTGGACATTGTGAATAAATGTTCTGAGTTTTCTTTCCTTCCATGCTTTGTACTGTACAATGTTAGGCTTTCACTATCCCCTCTATGGGAAAACGGCAGGCAGAGAAGAGTCCCATTTGTCTCAGAACAGCCGTAGTGCGAGCAGCAAGCCAGCTAGTGATTCCACTGCCCTTGAGCTTCTGCAGCACCATAATCTGCCATACCATGGTAAATCCCCTGCGGTAAGTATCCATCCATTTAACAGAATTAAGGTTGAAAATCCAAAGCAACCGGGAATCCATGAAATGAACATACAAAGCAGTTAATGGTTGGACGACAGAGGAAATTGAAATTAGCATTTCTGAGAAACTATCCCTATTTCACACACGATCTGTGAAACCCTGATGGATTGACAGCATTAGCGTGAAACATATACTACATAGGCTTAGTTAAAAAACAGTCCTTTTTTCTCACTAGCCTGGTGAGAAAGGATCCCCTGAGGCAGAAAGAGAGACCGACCGGGCGAGGAACCTTGTTCCATTTGCCAAGCACCTTCACACTCATCACCATACACATCTTGGAATGAGCTATCCACTCATGTCTGGGCAGTACAGTCTATTCCAAGGTAAACAATACTTGTCCTGAAATATAAAAAAAAATGTGAAAATATGATAATAAAAACACAAATAATAATAAATCACTACTGAAGAAAAGTCTGAGATTGAAAGGAAATGTTGCCTATCTTTGCCATCGTATAGCATGCCACATTTACATTACATATATAAAGCAGTAGATTGCGCTTCTGATCAGTAAACAAAACACTTCGTGATGAAATCCCGTAACCGGTAAGGCTAAAAACTGAAAATGTCATTATAAGCAAGCAGTTAACTGTAATTGCTCCCCAGGTCAATGGTGTTACGGAGAATGTTTTCTCAGTCAAATTACCTGGTAAGGGTAATACAAAAAGAAGTATATTAGGTGTAGCTTTACAATTTGTCTTTCTTTTGAAGGTTTAAGCTTTTGTGCCAGCTGGCAGCTGTATGCCCAACTGGTTAACTAGTTCACCCTCCAATACATGTTTATTTTTTATCGTTTTGACAAGATAAAAAAACAGCACTGAATAATGATGTATGGTAGCCAGCTTCCTTCAGATCCTGTCATTGTGAAAGAACTTTGAAATCAACATTCAGTGTTTATGATGTCTGCTTCTACAGATACTGAAGGGAAGAAGTAAAATCATGTGACCGGCTCACATGAAGAAAAGAAGATTTACAGACATCAATTCCATGGTGTTTATTCATTGCCTCTATGGGAGGCAGAGACCAATTTCATTTGCGTTTAATCAATATTTTATAAGAGTCACAGAGCAGTGGTGTTGTTTTATCGGTGGAGATCTGTATTAAGTAACTTTAAAGTATTTTGCATTTGGATGCCTGTCTGAAAACACGTGAGTAATCCCATAGTGTCATGGAATCTGCCTTAAATGGCCACATTACAAAGCTTATCTGCACATATATTGTAGTGTAATCATTTGATTGAATGTACTTGAAATGTGCAATATCCCAATGTTTTTTTGTCAGTTGGGAAACTGCAGTAAAAGTGCAGGAGTCTATAAAGGGGTTCTCTCAGCATTACTTACTTACATTTGTAAACCGTGATTGGCTGTAACCACCTGTTGATTGTATTGTCTCATGTGAGAGTAAATCTTCACATTTTCCCAGTAACATAGAATTGTGGTGTATATATTCTGTATAGATACATGGCAAGCATTACATGTTAATTAGGTGCCATATGTATGTAAGTACAGTACCAGTCAAAAGGTTGGACACACGTATCCACTAACCTACCCATACAGTTGAATGGTTGTGTTTCCAAACTTTTGATTGATACTGTATGTCTGTTTTCATGTCACTGCATTGTATTGTGATTTACATAACAGCATATTTCTTTTATAGGTCCAGCAGTTCTATTACTTGAATAGTGCTACAAACTTTGTTTACAAGTATTGACATCTCTGAATAAACTCTTCAATTAGATTGCCTAATCAGTGTAATTAAAACAGTGTACTGTGGAATCAATTCAAAATAGAAACGGCTGTTGCTTTTTATACTGTATATGCCTTAATTCATAAGTTTGGCAATCAGAATTAAAGGAAAGTTGTTTGTATACATTATGGGTTCTGTCTGTTTTGTCTTTTGCAGTGCTTTTGCACAATGTTTCTTTTTAACATACAATACACCATTGTTTGATACATAAAGATCTCTATTTCTACCACTCTACCATAACGTAGCCACAGATAAACCACAACTGTATGGCCATATTTCAATCAAATGCTTGATCATGCTTGTGCTGTTGCACTAAAAATGTATTCATTGTCTACAGAGCGGGACCACCTATTCTGGTAGTTTTTGAATATTTGATGAGGGTTGTCAGTGTCAACCACCTGTCTTTAATGATCAGTGAGATATGATCCTCATAATTATGCATTAACCATCTTGAATTTCCACAGGAATTTGTAAATTAAATTTTTTCTTTTTGCCATGATGTCACCGACATGGGTGTCATGGCAGAGACAAAGAAATGTTTCACAAAGACTCAATGCACCATTGTGTTATGAAACCTTGAAAAGCAGTTGGCCTAACTTAAGGATCTAAAGTTTGGCAGCCGTCTGAATATAAATCTATTGTATGTATAGGTCTGGGTTAGTTAACGCGTTAATCTTTGCGATTCATTTAAAACATTTCATGCGTTAAAATGATTTATCGCAATTAACGCAACACCTTTTTTGCGTGAATCACCAACACTAAAGCCTCAATTTTAACCACTTACTGTTGTGACATATTGTGAGTTAGTGATAGGAAGTTAGGATCTACTGACTAGGACCTTTAAATCTTGTTCAGCAAAATGAATTCATATTTCTTCAAGTTCTTTGTTCATTCTACACATTTAATGCTAATGCTGAATATGCTTTCCCTATTGAAAACATTTCTCATATTCGGAATGTATAACTCTTAAAACATCTATTAAACATTTAAAGGTCTAAGACCTTCTTGGGATGACCAAAATGCACCAGGCACTATCTTGACCTTTTGACCTCTCAGGAGGTAATCCTTTATAGTAGAATTGTGTCCTTTATATTGTGGATTCTCAAAACCCTTAACTAGAAGAAGGATGAATAGATAACATTGTTTGAGAAGACTCCATGAGTATATTGGTGAACATGTGTGAAGAGACAGTAACAACCTATGTTGACATGTAGTTGCTTTTATTGAGAAACACATAGCATATCCCAACATGAAGGCCTTTTTATTTCACATTTGGACATCCCCAGGGGTTCACAATAACTATACAGTGTTTATATTTTCAAAATGTGACATAATATTCAGAAAATTTGCATTATTTCTTTCAAAAACTGTAAAATAACAACCAAAATTGTGTAGGTTTTTTGATGAAATCATGAAATACAGTGTTTTTGTGGTCGAGATTTGGAAGGTTTCTACTTAATAATTTACAGTAGGTTTCTATATTTAATAATTCCGGAGATATGAATTTGTCTGGTCACAAAAACCAAAACCTAATGTTTGAAGTTACAAACGACTGATTAAATAATGTCAGCCTTAAAAAAAACTAATATGTTAGCTTAGAAAAATCTCCAAGACAACCACAAATTGTAATGCTTTGCACCTATGTATTTTAATAGGACATACAGTGGGGCAAAAAAGTATTTAGTCAGCCACCAATTGTGCAAGTTCTCCCACTGAAGAAGATGAGAGAGGCCTGCAATTTCCATCACAGGTACACTTCAACTATGACAGACAAAATTAGAAAAATAAATCCAGAAAATCACATTGTAGGATTTTTAATGAATTTATTTGCAAATTATGGTGGAAAATAAGTATTTGGTCACCTACAAACAAGCAAGATTCCTGGCTCTCACAGACCTGTAACTTCTCCTTTAAGAGGCTCCTCTGTCCTCCACTCGTTACCTGTATTAATGGCACATGTTTGAACTTGTTATCAGTATAAAAGACACCTGTCCACAACCTCAAACAGTCACACTCCAAACTCCACTATGGCCAAGACCAAAGAGCTGTCAAAGGACACCAGAAACAAAATTGTAGACCTGCACCAGGCTGGGAAGACTGAATCTGCAATAGGTAAGCAGCTTGGTGTGAAGAAATAAACTGAGGGAGCAATTATTAGGAAATGGAAGACATACAAGACCACTGATAATCTCCCTCGATCTGGGGCTCCACGCAAGATCTCACCCCGTGGGGTCAAAATGATCACAAGAAGGGTGAGCAAAAATCCCAGAACAACACGGGGGGACCTAGTGACTGAACTGCAGAGAGCTCGGACCTAAGAAACCATCAGTAACACACTACGCCGCCAGGGACTCAAATCCTGCAGTGCCAGACGTGTCCCCCTGCTGAAGCCACTACATGTCCAGGCCCGTCTGAAGTTTGCTAGAGAGCATTTGGATGATCCAGAAGAAGATTGGGAGAATGTCATATGGTCATATGTACCCAAAATAGAACTGTTTGGTAAAAATTCAACTTGTCGTGTTTGGAGGACAAAGAATTCTGAGTTGCATCCAAAGAACACCATACCTACTGTGAAGCATGGGGGTGGAAACATCATGCTTTGGGGCTGTTTTTCAGCAAAGGGACCAGGACGACTGATCCGTGTAAAGGACAGAATGAATGGGGCCATGTATCGTGAGATTTTGAGTGAAAACCTCCTTCCATCAGCTAGGGCATTTAAGATGAAACGTGGCTGGGTCTTTCAGCATGACAGTGATCCCAAACACACCGCCCAGGCAATGAAGGAGTGGCTTCGTAAGAAGCATTTCAGGGTCCTGGAGTGGCCTAGCCAGTTTCCAGATCTCAACCCCATAGACAATCTTTGGAGGGAGTTGAAAGTCCGTGTTGCCCAGCAACAGCCCCAAAACATCACTGCTCTAGAGGGATCTAGTAAGGCAGACCTTTCACAAACTGGCATCCTATGACAGCTCCATGTTTAAAGTCACTGGGCTCCTCAGTATGGTAGATCTGGTAGATCACTATGCAACCCAAAAAAACTTGACAGCAAAATGCACAGAATTAACAAATAATCTCCACCTTTTATTACCTTTGGCCTCCTCAGTATAATGTGCTCTCCAAAGATACCTAACCATAAAAAGCACTATATCACGTTGAATGTCCCTATATCTATTTGCAGTTCTACAGAAATATAACATGGAACAAATGTTCATAAAATATTCCAACTTTTATACAGGAACCAATCTTATACAGGAGCCAATTACTCTGGAATTATAAGGAGAGATCAAAGACACATCTATAAATCCAAGAAGAAAGGAGAAAAGGCTTTAACAAATGATATATCTTACTATTGTGTCAATAACATCTGTTCTGTCATGTTGGGCATGAAATGCTCCTGATGGTTTGGGGTATTAGGACAGTCTCCTGTTTTTGATGGATGCTCTGATCATGTCCCCAGTCTGTCTGGAAAAATCTTATCTGATTACGTAGAGCACAATCCCCATTTCTAAGCAAATTGAAGGTAACTGTAACTTTATATTTTCACTCCAACTCATGATAGCAAGAAATCTCTTCTTCGACCCTTTTAACCTTTTTTGATAATTATATTGCACAGGAAAGTGGAGAGATTGAGAAGAGGATTTTGCTTGATGAACAGTCAGTATTATTCAAATCCACAAAGTAGCTGTACATGTACACCAGACGCTCCGAATTAGACCTCTTGAACACCCGTAGCCATGCACCTTTAAGCCATATAAACCTTTGAGCAAAGGACTCATAAATAATAGAATCCATATGAGCAGTCATTGTGTAGTATTAAAAGGTCAAAGTTTTAAAAGGTCAAAGATGTACCAGTGTGTTGGAAAGAGGTGGAAACAGTGAAAATGAACAGCCTTAGCGCCACAGCATAACAAATTTTCTGAAAAATAAGGTGGAAGGGGTGTTCAGGCTTTTATGGCTGCCACTGGAACTGCCTCACTTGTCTTCATTCATTTAGTTGCTGTCAATGTGTATGAATGCATGTCTCCAAAATGCATTAAACAAAGTTTATGAAATTAAACTGTCCCCAGACATACTACCATTGCTACTGGGGAGATTTTCTGGACCAAAAAGTGTCCAGTTTTTTTGGACCAAAAAGTCACTTTCCATTATCTCCATATGTATACACTTCAATTTGACTGAAATGAGACCTAAGAAAAACTCAATATACTGTATATATATATTGACAGAATATGTGCTGGAATTTGTGTTTTATTAAGAAGGTGGACAAAGATAGAGGAGAGAGTTTTTTGAGATTTTGCTGAAACAGTGGGAGCCATAACCATACTGCATACATGTGCACTAAACCGCATCACCACAAGTTGCATATCAATGTTTTTTAGAATTACATTCCCTTATTTAGAGCATTAAGTCTCATCAATGCTTTGGCTTTTGTTGCAGATCATTTTGAAACTGGAGCATGAATTGTGCCATGCGATCACCCTGCCTAAAACTTAAAGCAGTGTTGCGATTGCTAAACCAAAATGGTTATCAGAACACAGGTTTGAATGTGAAGGTATACGTCTGAGCCAAGTTTTTGCTCTGCCAGAGAATGACTGACCCTAATCGAAGCTCTGAAACACAGCAGTGTTTGGGTCACCCCAGACATTCATGAGAAAGGGTAAACGTAGTATTACTTGAATAAAACATGTGAGTTGAGATAAGCCCGTTTTTGGTCTACAACTGGTATCTGAGTATTCACGTTCATGCAATCGTCAAGTAAAATGTAATATAAAAATAATAACATTCAAGCATCATATGGGTGTTTAGGGCCACTAAATGTTTCTTCATATATGCTGCCTTTTGGTGATGCCGTCTAAAGCATCATTTTCACTACTATGCAGACAACAAACAGCTGAACATTTCAATTAAATATTGAAAACTGCTGCAACATTCTTCGCCCCAACTACCCTAATAAAACACTAAATAATCTTCAATTATTGCTAAATATGGCTACTATACCAATAACCTCTACACAAATTGCAGGGAGCAGGGCTCCCATAAAGCTCCACAAGTCTTTACTGATGACTCATCTCTTCAGTATGGGCTATGATTAATTGTAGTCTAGTGTTTATGCATCCTGCTGAGAGGACTGACCTCTAGCCCAAACCAAGCAACCTAGTTATCCCCCTGACACCTTACAATGGGCCAAAGTGTCTCCGGAGCCACACATCTAAGCACCTAGTTTTTACTCCATAATAGTTGATATGCTGACAACAGTCAGCCTTAATTCTGTGCTGAGGGATTGATTTGGATCATCTCTTATTTCTCCAGTGTTCTGATGAATCTTAGGAAGACCTGAGTCCTTGGATCACGCCATAGGACTAACTTGCGTAGCGACTTCTAGCTGGTTGTGTTGCAGATCTAGCATCTGCCTGACGATTCCTTGGCAGACCCTGTCCTTGTCCATCTGGTTGTGTAACTGATCCCCTAATGATCACCTAATAATCCCCTAATGATTCTGGACACAGTTCATATTTATTGAGCCAGAAGAAAACAAGCCACCCCTGAGTATCTGTAGAAGCACTTATTCACAATTGCTGATGTAAAATTGCTTTGTAAAATAGACTTGATTTGGTTGATTTGATTTCCTTAAT
>JACXGK010001188.1:25207-75720 GCA_016801125.1 Novumbra hubbsi | reverse complement strand
ATATGTAGAACATCGTACCCACATGCATATCATTTTATTTACTAAAACCAGTTTTTAAAACTGTCCAGACAGCTTTTTTGCTTCGGAAACATCTCCATCTTACCATCACGCATGTTCAACTAAACCGTGTCTTCGTGGTTTTGCCTATAAATGTTGGGCAGAGACTTGTGAGAGTTGAGTAAGGTCAGCGTTTCATAGTTCAATATTATATGCACACAAACCATAAAACCTCAAGATGCCTTAGAGGAATCGAAAGCAAATATTAAATGTCCACACATGTCAAATGTCCTGACATGTCTCATGATCTTGATTGGAGTCAAAGCGGCATATGACATGCCACCTGAAGGACTCTAAGAGCATGAGGAAAAAGTTTCTCTAGTCTGATGAGACCAAAATCAAACTGTTAGGCCAGAATGCCAAGTGCTATGTCTATCGAAACTAGGTACGGCTCATCATCTGGCTAATAAATAACCATCCCTAACATGAAGCATGGTGAAGGTGGCAACAAAGCTTGGGAAACTGGTCAGGATCGACCTGGAATTCACAATTGCGAAAAATACAGAGGTATTGATTAAAAACCTGATACAAAGCCCACAGGGGTGAACACTCATCAGTATGACAAGGACCTGAAGCAAACAGCCAAGACAACGCTGTATGGCATTGGGACAAGTCTGTGAATGTCCTTGAGTGGTCCAGCCAAAACCCCTCTGCAGCTGAGATTGCAGCTCACCAAACATCCCCATCCAAACTGATCAAGTTTGAAAGGATCCACGAGGTAGAATGGGAGGAACTACCGAAAGCCAGCTGGGCAAAGCCGGGAAATGCATACTCAAGACTCCACAAAAGAAATGTAATTGAAATGGAAGTGGAAAATGGAGGCGAAAGGGTCCAAATACTTCCCAAAAGCACTGTAAATAGGGATATTGATCTCCAATCAGTTATAGTGGATGAAAATGGAAAATAAGCTATTTGAATGGTACAACTCAGTGTAATTTACAACATAGCAAAATAAATGCAAGATCTTAAGATTTAAATAACCATTTGAATGGTTTACGACTGCGAACCCAGACAAAACTCCACATCTTAAACCCTATGAGAGCTTTCCCATTATGCAAACCTCTATGTCTATATATCATTGTTAACTCATTATTTATGAATGTGTTGGTCCTAATATATGGGCACCCTCTGAGATTTTTTTCCCCCTCTGTCACAAAGGAGCAATAACTGCCAGGGCTCGGGAATGTAGGGCCATACATCACCCGGCCTAAAATCCCCAAATAATTCCATATTGTGGTGAAATGGATGTGGAAAAGCGCAGCAAAATTAGAGGCTTGGAAGAAAGCATTTCGCTAAAGGTTAATATGTGTTTGGATCTGGACGCCTGAGGGTCCGGGCCCATTAATGAGGGTGAGAAGGTTCCAGAAGCGGATGGCATTTGCCAAGAATTTTAATGGCAGAGGAGAAAAGTCCCATACTCCGAGGGAGAGTGAAGAGAGAAGTCCATTACCATGTCCACTGCACAGTGATAGATTAGGATAGAACAGTCCACTATTCTGACATGGTAAGGACGATAAACACACTAGGGAGACCGTGGAAGCCCATCGTACTGACAGATTGGTAGAAAGGGCGCCACCTCTCTGTGAGTATAACTGGCAAAACGGGGGATGAAGTGAAGTGACTTAGAGATGCGTTGTATACAATATAGTGTCTGGAAAAAACTGAGAAACTTTGAATAATATTTTTGGGGTTTAGCTTCCACAGAATGCATTGGCACAACCATGTGTGGTCTAAGAGTCTGTGAGAGAGAGAGAGGAAGATAGAGAGAAATGGTGTACAGCTTATTCATTTAAAATGGATTCAGGCTGCGGGTTAATGGTCTCTCACTCTAACTAAAGGTACATCTCATCCCAGACATTACCAGGGAGAAGCCCCCTGTAAGAATGAACAGATTTCCCTTTCCGCTTTATCCTTCTCTAAGGATAGAAGTTTGGCATATTGAAGAAGAGAAAGAGAGGGAATGTACTATATGGGTTATATGTTACATGCAACCCTGTTTCCACTGTGTTGCATCTCCTTTTAACAATAATCTTCTTTTTAACAATACCCTGTAAGGGTTTAGGAACTGAGGAGACCAATTGCTGTAGTTCTGAAAATGAAATATATTCCCATTCTTGCTTGATATGGAATTTCACCTGTTCAAAATTTCAGGGTCTATTTTGTTATATTTTTCATTATATATTACGCCAAATGTTTTCAATGGGTGACAGGTCTGGACTGCAGTTGTAATACATTCAGAATGTGGTTTGGCTTGCTGCAATAAGCCAGGCCTTCCCAAAAGTGTCAGCTAGGCCTTCTGGATATCAGAATGTGTTGCTCCAAAACCTGTATATATTGTTCAGCATTAATGGTGCCTTAACAGATCACCTAGTGCCATATACACAAATGAGTGTTATAAATCCCTCACCATCATTACTATTGTAACATTAATCTTCTCTAGGATGTTCTTTTTACACTCAATCATGTTACTGACCAGTTGCCAATTTGCCTATTTAGTTGTGAGATGTTCAATTGTTTTTGTTTCATTTTCTCCATTCTTTGTTGCCTCTGTCCCCACTTTTTTGGAAACATGTTGCAGGCAAATTCATAGTGGGCATTTCTTAATCTCTACATTTGCTAAATTGTCTTTGTACTATTTGTAATTAAATGTAGGGTTTAAATGATTTGCTCATTGCTGCATTCTGCTTTTATTTCCATTTTGAACAGCGGCCCAACTTTTTTGGAGACAGGGTCGTGCAAGCAAAACATGAAGACCATCACTCTGAGATGACCATATCACAGACACACTAAGCAGGTACACGCACTCATCCATGCACGTGAAGAGGAGTGGAGGACATACTCTTAGCCCTACGCTTCTGCATTTTTGAGACCTGGGTTGAAGGGAATTTGTTCTGTGTGTTTGCGAGGCTGAGGATCACTGGTTCGAGTCCTGTGTGGGGCAGACTTGCTAAGCAAACATTCTGACATACGTTAAACATGTTTTGTTTTATGTTGGGTTGATCATAGCATATATAAGACAGGCCTGTAATCCTTACGAATTGAGCAGCAAATGACCTTTGCGGTAGTCCTCTCTTTCGTCACTACCTTGTTGGGTGGCCTCAACCACCGGACACGATGGTTCGATCTGATTGTCAAGCAGTCACTAAAAATGTCATTCTTGTTGGCCACTTTGTAAAATCTAAGAATAAATAAAGCATCCAAAACAGTCATCCAGCAATGTTTCAACTGGAAGCATGTTTTACAAAACAACTGAAATGCATTCGTGAGGGGGTGTCTGGGTTTTTAAGTCAGCTTGCTCATTTGAATAATGATGTTGCTTTCTTGACGCTGTTTTTTAAAATGTATTTTCATTAAGAAATGTTAACCAGTACTACAACAATTTTTTATGCCAGGACACCATACCAGGCAATTCCATACTTTTACCCCTGAATCAATCCAAAATGCATTTCTCACAGCTGTAGTAGATCTGCGAAATTTGAAATAGTACAGCATGTAACCTTTTGTGATTTCTGATAGATGTCAACCTGATTTTGTAATAGTACATAGCCAATGTTGTATTTCATATCTGTCAGGTTGCAATTGCTCTGTCACTTTTTCAAGTGAATCTTGATAGCTTCTTCTGCAATGTGTCCCAAGATGATTGGTCAGTGTATCCTAAAGCTTTCTCACCAGACTCAATGTAAATTCAGTCCTGAGATCTTGCTTAGCGGTCTTTAAGATTGTTCTCATTCATTATCTCAAACGACAGAGAGTCCACCTACACATTACCGCACTTTGCAGGCATATTATAAATTATTAACAAGGAGTTATCAAATGTGAATAAAGGCATTTGTCCAGGCGGTGCCCTTCTGATATATAATTTAGACTGATGTGCTACAGGCAGAGAGTCTGGGATGGGTTTCTTTGGGATCAGTGAGCTTCATCCTCCAATACATGGGAGTTATGCTATTACAATACTATGGGCTACAGAAAGGTTCTTTAGCTCATTCAAGAAGGAAGAAGGTTTATTCTGCCTAGGGAAAACATGTCTATTCCCATATTCTCCAACATCTTAGATCACTCCGGAATTAGTACACATCTACCATGTACTAACATTTGATCATCAACAGCAATGACTTACTTGTGATTACATGTGAAAAAGAATGCAGTGTGAAATATGGGACTGTGAAGTACAACCCTACCTTGAAATGATACAGCTCAACACTGGTTAAAGATAAGGTACAGTACTTAAACTAAACTGGGGCCTTGGCTCCTGGTCTCATTGTCCTCTAGTAAGTGTTCCTGTATGCTCGCTCCAAGGCTGCAGACACAGAGAGGCATCAATCCCCCTTGACACGTGGCGGACAGGCCTGTGACAGCTTCGGCACTGACTTTTTCATCATAGTCTAAACCAAGCATGTCAGCTACCACATACGGCTTTTAATGGGATCTTTCTTCCAGAGTGGCCTGTACTGCGTTCCTCACTACACTAGTTACCAAACAGCTGACCATGCTCCTTATCCTACCCTAACAACACACGTCCACTATTCATCACCCTCAATCTAAACGCCTTGGGTTGGGGTTCCCCGAGCAGGGCCAATGTAAATGTAAATGTATTGAGTGGGCTGTGGAGGAGACGATTAAGGGATAGTGTACGGTTTAGATGGATGACTCCGCCTCTCCTCTAAGTGGCTGCGCGGAGTCACTCTCCCATAACCCCCCTCTCAGCCCTGCCACAGAGCAGAGCCACACCGCTGAGGGCTGTCGCAACCAGACACGTCAGGCAGACAGGACCGGCTTAATGTAGGGCTTTACTGGGGATGAAGTGCCCGGGCCCAAGCAAGGGTGCCGAGATAAAGTTGGGAAAGCCAGCAATTTGCATTGCACCCAAACTGAACAGTTGTGACAATGCAGCAGCTGTTTGTCGGGTTGTGACGGTACAAACCACATACTGTAAAGCCCAATCTGAAATGCTTACCTTTAAATTGGTTTCAGAATTGATCTCATTGTAAACTCTTTCTGTGATTCTTTTAAGAGGTCAGCTTGCTTTCACAAATATCTAAATACAGGAAGAATGTATATTGTGGAAGTAAATGCTGCTGAACAGAGAAGATTAATATGTCTTAAAGAAAAAACTAATCTCAAGAACTCAAGATGATGGAACAGCAGAACTGTTTTTCAAAGTAGCTATGAACACCAAAGCCCCTGGGCCTATGATCCAGCCTCTCACACAGCCTGCCACCATTACAAGTATGCAGAGGAGAGAAAGGGAGAGAGAATAGGGGATTAAGACCACAGAAAGATATGGAAGTAAAACATAATTAGGTAGACATGGAAAGAGGTGGAGGAAGGTGATGCGAGAGAGGTTAAAAGAATGTTACCCGAGGAAGAGGAGTGTAGGTCGGGGGCTACTCTATGAGAGTGCCCTAGCATGCTCTGAGTTGTTTTTTCCCCAATAGGACCTGTGAAAAATGTGCTGTTACCGACTGCCCCAAGGAGACAGGGGGCAAGGTGGTGTTACCAACTGCCCCAAGGAGACAGGGGGCAAGGAGGTGTTACCGACTGCCCCAAGGAGACAGGGGGCAAGGTGGTGTTACCGACTGCCCCAAGGATACAGGGGGCAAGGTGGTGTTACCGACTGCCCCAAGGGGACAGGGGGCAATGTGGTGTTACAGACTGCCTCAAGGAGACAGGGGGCAATGTGGTGTTACCGACTTCCTTAAGGAAACAAGGGGCAAGGTGGTGTTACAGACTGCCTCAAGAGGACAGGGGTCAATGTGATGTTACAGACTGCCTCAAGGGGACAGGGGGCAAGGTGATGTTACAGACTGCCTCAAGGGGACAGGGGGCAAGGTGGTGTTACAGACGCCCCAAAGGAAAAGGGGCAAGGTGGTGTTACTGACTGCCCCAAAAGGACTGGGGGTAGGGTGGTGTTACAGACTGCCACACGAGGACATGGGGCAGGGTGCTGTTACAGAATGAGTTTTTCAGCAGAGAATTGCACTTAAATATTTGGTAATGTTTCTTGATACATCAGGGGTTCTGTCAAGGTCATATTGCCTTCCTGTGAAATTTTACATGAGCCATTTCAATTACAAGACCAACAGGGTCAGCGGGTTTGGGAACGGTATGTTCAGTGACATAACCAACATTTATCTGACGTGTGAATCAGCTCAAAACACTGATATACTGTGGCAACAGAAATAACCATCAAATAATAATATGCACAATCAACCCCAGTTTCTCATCACAAGGGTTTTAATGGGTTCTGGCTGAGAGCCCTTTGCCAGTTAGAAAGGGGGATGTGGTGCAGAGAGAAAGGAAAGGACTCCGCAGATCCACGGCAGAAATGGATCTCAAAATCTAAAAATAACAGCAGCAAACCGCTCTGCACCCAGATAATCATAGGTTTGGCATAAAAACAGGGATGTGCTAAACTGCTAAGAGGCAAAAGGCCAGAGGGCAATCACACTGGAATCAATATATTATACGGAACACTAGATTGCCCTCTCCATCTGATGATTCGCATAATGTATCTGAACACACACTAAAAAAAGTGTTGCACCTAAACCCAGACACCCAAGAAATGGGAGACATCTATCTGCATCACAAAACCTATTGAATCTGCGCAATTAAAATGAGTTTGTGTAAATTATATTAAGCCAACTTATTTAATGATTTTAATAACCCACCTTAAGCTATTTTCAATTGCTTACTTGTGGTGTCCTGGGAAGTTGCTAATGATGAATGATTATAGAAAAACAGGAGAAATTCAAGAATTCAGTATTAAAATAGAAGAAAACTAATTAATCCAATAGAGTGCATGCAATAGAGCCATATTACCAGGGAGACAGACACTAAAGGGTACAGAAACACTATCTTTCAAACCATGGCTAAACATCCCATGCATTTACTGTGCATGCTCCCATATACTTCATTGAATTGAAAATAAAGTATCTAACACGCTCAACACTGAAGCTAAGTCATGTGAAATATTAAATACAGTTTGAATCATATATTAAAGAATGTACTGTATCCACGGAGAACATGTATGGAGGTTTCTCCCCCTCTAAACAAAAGCAGCCCTAAACTGTGTACAGTTTTATCTTTATCAGTACATGACGTCATTAGATATTTGACTGGAGTTCTTGTTGCTTCACCGAATTGTTTGAATGTCAGATAAAAAATAAATCTGTAAAATCTGTTTCCAGACAGCAGTCTGCTGACATTGCTTTGCTAGTCGTGTGTGCGGTGGTGTAAGGTTATTGGTGGTGCAGCTTGTACACACTGGACGCATTTACGTTTTTCCACTTTTCCATTTTAGGAGTGCCTAAAATAGTTATTATATTTGAGCTGTTTAAGCATTACTCCCAAAAATAGCAACAATGCATGCAGTCAAAATATCCCATCTACCTTGAGTCTTTAAAACCACAATGTAGCTAGCCACAACTGCCAACATGCTAGCTAGCTCTTTAGCTTGTTAGTACTGTTACTCATGCTTGAAAACAATCAACTATGTTAACTATGTTAGTCAGAACATGTTATTCCCAAACTGCAAACAAAATATCAAGTGACAATTATGGCTGAGAAATGTTTTTTAGGACAAAGTCGATGGCCGGGAATCTCGTATGTAGACTTTTATGCAAGACCAGACAACTGGACAAATATCTGATTTAAATGGGATGAGGTTAGAAATAGGATTGAGATCACTATAAACTGCCAGGATGAACAAGACTATAGACGGAGCTGTTGTTAACATCCCCTAAGGCAAGCCCGATACACATGTAAGCCCGATACACATGTAAGCCCGATACACATGTAAGCCCGATACACATGCAAGCCCGATACACATGCAAGCCCGATACACATGCAAGCCCGATACACATGTAAGCCCGATACACATGTAAGCCCGATACACATGTAAGCCCGATACACATGTAAGGCCTTCTATCTATTTTGTGTCTCTCTTAAGATGCAGAGATGGGTGGCCTAAGCAAACACATTAACTAGTGCAAATAAAATGCTGGGAATTCATTATTCATGACTATTGGGCAACAATATGTATATTTTGATCAGCATGATTCTGCATCACAAGAAGAATACAACGTATTCATATTTTCTGTTATGAAGGGTTTGTTGGATTCTAGCAGACTCATTTAATTTTTTAACCATTGGTTCGCTAACGCCATTGATATTTCTCCAAGTCACTCTCTTATTTTACTGTGTTTTATAAGTGATAGTTTGTATAAAATAATAGGGAATTATATGTATTGTTGTGTGTTTAGGTAATCTAATTAGCTAATTTTAGCTAGTATAGTAATGTTAAAGACATCAACAAATGTCTAAAAGAAGGATGTCTCTACTTCACACTGCCAAGAAGAAATCTCAAAATTACCTGTCAATGTTTTTAATATAATAG
Source organism: Novumbra hubbsi (assembly GCA_016801125.1). NCBI lineage: Eukaryota > Metazoa > Chordata > Actinopteri > Esociformes > Umbridae > Novumbra > Novumbra hubbsi. The sequence goes on along the minus strand of JACXGK010001188.1, from coordinate 67,265 downwards.
CAAAATTGGGATTCCAGGCTCAAGCCAGTAAGATACTGTATGGTTTTATAATGTAAACTTTATTCATCATTGCAAACTTTACTGGTAAGTTTATACCTTCACGTCACACTACTTGCTACCTCAGAGTTGTCTCATTAATTAACCACTGAAATGAGCTGAAATGCAATGTGTAATGTTTCGATGTATAAGGGTAGCTTGCAATGTTGCAATCTACTACTATCTATAAAGTTACTAAAGTGTAAGTCTCAGCTATGTGTAACTTCATGAACTTTTTATAGTTTATTTGTGTCAAACAGAATCAAGTTGAGTGAAAAAGTCTGTTGCTACAGGTCAATCGAAAAAGCCTCAAAATATGATAGAAGAAGGGGGAACAATATGATAGAACCCTTCTCATGATTTTTGAACCAGTTGCAGGTAAATAGAAAAATGTGACCAAAATGGATAAGTGGGGGACAAGAATTTGCCAGAAAAGTGTTTGAAGCTATAACAGTGTTCTTAGTTTCTATTAAACAAATGCAATGGCCTAAAATATTAGAATATTTGGTGTAGAGGACAAAACGGCAAAGTCTCAACAATATTTTTAGGAATATATCTTATTGCTCAGGGATATGTTTACCTTGCACATCAGAATTGTGAACCTGTCATCCTTATTCATCACTAATGCACATGTTGCAGGCACTTTTCTCAGCAATCGTCATTTGCACATCTCATCCAGAAGGCTCACTTCTCTAGGCTTAGTGTTTCAGTTGCCCCTCCAGTTTACAGTTCCACAGAGACCAAACAACAATGACACAAGCCTATTACAAGTGAACATTGTTTACTAGTAATGTATAAGTGCTTCTGCAATGTCCACGCTAAGCCACAGTTGTTAAAGGATAATGTACACATGTGTATGTGTTTGGAATAGAAAAGTCTAGACACATGTTAAACTCTACTTACCACATACACACATACTAAAATATGTGTGTTAAACTATAATGTGCACCTGGTTGATCGGAATAGATATTTCCAATTTTAAAACAATGATTGTAAATGAACAGATATAGAATTGTATTAAACACAAAATTAAACTATTTCGTGGTGCAATAAACAGTTCAAGGAGGGAATGATGAATGTGGACAATTAGCGCAGGATTACATGCGGAATAAATGTATTAGTATCAGAAAATACATTAGAAATGTATTAGATATACACTTAAAGATATAGAAGTACAACAGCATTTCAACAAGATGCTAAACAGGTCTCCATCTCTAACCTAGACAGGAGTTCAACATTGGAACTGAGAAAGCAGACATGCCACATAGACAAGCCGGTTGCTACTTCTGGCAAAGGCCGGGGGAACGCGGCAGTCCAACACTTTCTCCTTCACCCTCTGGATCACCAGCTCCAAATGGTTCCTCAGGCAAGCAATCTCTTGTGTCAGACGCACAGCAGCCTTTGTCATGTTGCTGAGCCATCAATGCCATGTCCTCTGTTAGAAGGTGTTGGATGCTTGAATGTCGGTAGTTTGAAAACATCCCACTCTGCAGCAGAAGAGATATCTGACACATACGCTTGGTGCAGTCAATAATGAACAGTGTGTCTGGATAGACAAAATGTAGCATGTTGGTTGGGTGGCCTCACTTCCTCCTGGAATATCCAGATCCAATCACTACTCAGCTATGAATAGGGCAGGTTGGCCCTAGCAATGATGATCCTATGGTAGAGGGATGGATGTGTATGTTTTGACCCAGCTTTCTATCGTTCAACACTACGAAAAGATTCATGAGAAAAAGAAGTAGTTCTGCCACTGGCTGCAAATCTTTCTTCTTTGTAAGGCACCGTATGGTATTTCAGTAATGCCCGTTTGATAGTGGGCTGTCTTAACAATATTCTGGTTTGTTTTATAGGACCTGTACACACATTATGTAAGATGCAGCATTATATAATGTTGAGCGGTTGTTTTGTAGATGAATCATGTGTCAAATATTTTACATTACATTTAGCAATTTATTGAACACAGAATTGATCACCTTATCAAAATGTTGTTGATATGATTAAGATAAATTCTGGGCATCGTGCCCACAAATTGTTTTCTGACGTTGTGCAGATAAACTATTAACCTTACAGAAATGTTGGACTAATTGTTGCTTTCTGCAGCCAAGCAAAGTGTCACTCTGCTTAGTTTTAAGGTTGGGACGAAGCGTCTCTTTTTGAAAACATTCAAGCCACTTTTCTGAAGGTAACTATTAATAGAAATCGTTATACTGTCGTCAACAAGGAGTAAACACTTTTGAGTCGTCCCCTGTTCTAAATGGCAATCCATCTCTGGAGAACAAAAGGAGCTGGGGTCTGCATTCAATTAATAACATTTTAATTGATCTTGCGTCTTATCACGACAGTCATTGAGGGAGATTCATTTAATCAGTCCTGCTTAAAGCAGAATTAATGATCAAAAGCACCTCTGATATACATCTCTAGATGTTGTACTACATCATCATTGGAAGCAGTGTGATTACTAGACATGCAGGGCAGAGGGAGGTCATTTCTATGATCAGTTTTGGCTACTTGCTTACAAGAATTGATGGACCATCTTGTGGTGACTAAATAATTACAACATATGTTGTAAACACTCAGATATTTGGGATGTCACCTTATTGCATCCTATGTACACTGCTTAAAAAATGTATTGAAACACTTAAATCCCACATTGGGTCTCATAATGGATAATCATCACAGTATAACACCCAGTCAATCTGACCAAATGGAAAGCATAAGCGATTGCGAATCCATGTCACCTGTTTCGGTGCAAATGAAGGTGACAACGTACATGTGTTCTGGAAAGGCAACAGCAAGAAAACCCCCAAAAAGGGAATGGTTTTGCATGTGGTGGCTATAGACAATTGCTCTCTCCTTATCTTTCCTGACTGATTCTTCTCTAGTTTTGCATTTTCCTATTGTCCTTGTCACTACTGGTAGCATGAGGCGGTACCTGCAGCCCATTCAGGTTGCACAGGTAGTCCAGCTCATCCAGGATGGAACATACATGCCACCGCAAGAAAGTTTGCTGAGACTCCCAGTACTGTCTCTAGAGCATGGACGAGATACCAGGAAACAGGTTTTTAGAAGAGGAGAGCTACACAGGGCCATAGAAGTAGGAGGACCTTTAGAGGAGCTGGACTATCTGTGCAACCTGAATGGGCTACAGGTACCGCCTGATGCTATCCAATTCATAAATCAAAGCCATGTCTCAGTCTTTTATTTTTTTCTTTAGATTGTCATAGAGCATTGCACTTTACTCACCTTTTCCTCTACATATGGAACATGTTTCCTTTTTGCCACGTTAATATTTAATTACTGTTCCCTCCTTTTTTTCAGAATAAATCAAAGCCATATTAAACTATATTAAGACTGCTTCAGAGAGGAGTTTTAATGAAATGGCTGCATGCAAGGGTACATATTTATGCTTTCTCTGAGAGATGTAGGGTCAGAATTATTCAAAATGAATGTAAATCAAAAAGATCTTCCTGCTTAGACTTCATGAAAAATTAAATAACCATTTGATTTGGTCATCATTTATGTTAATGTTGATCTGCAGTCAAGATGTGGTGATTTCCCAAAGAATGAATTATGGAAGCATTGCTAGATCCATATACCCCACTGTCCGGAAGACTGCTGTTAATATATTTCCCCAAAAATTGCTAAAACATTAGCTACCGTATAAACATCGTTATTGGAATTTTGAATATTACCTTAGTGTCAGGTTTTAAGTTGGACAGAGTGACACCTTTTAAGCAAGTGGGACAGAATGACAATGAATACAGTTATCACATTTATACAGGGATTTGGCATGAAATTCTTTCATTGTCAATAGAGTTTAATTTTGTAAAAACTGATTTTAAGTTTGACATGTGTGGTAGTCTATGTGAATAACTAGCTCTGTGATAGATACATATGTTGCTTTAATTCAACATGTACTTTGATCTATTTCTCAACATGTCTGTAGATGAATTCAAAGTGTCATATTTTGGAATGTCTGGATTCAGAATTTGCCATTGACTTTGGCAAGTCTTATTTAAATGTCCAAGCTATTGGTTTGACATAACAAAGTTCAAAATTTTTAGGGTAATGAGTCATAGAACATTCTGATCTCTACGATTATTTTAACACCAAAGCTCAGAAATCCTCTTAGAGTTAAGAAATCCGTTGTCAAGGATGAGCCACCAACGTCAGTGTCACGGTTTTGTAGTGGGGTGGAACCATACGCGGACATTGTTTTAAAAGTAAATGGTGATATTTAATACAAACACAAAAGACAAAGACTACACGAACTGTAAACGTAAAAACTAAAGGTGCTGTATAAAAACACAGCAAACAGAACTAAAACTAAATACAAAGAACGTGCAGCGTACAAACAATAAACCACACCGGGTGTGGTGAAAACTGAACTTAAGTAGGCTCCCCAATCAGAGTCAACTGAATGCAGCTGCTCTGACTGGGGAGCCCACAACGGCATAGAGAGGGCTAGAGGCCTCACTAATAGTTTTGCCCTGAAATGGCCAGGGGCTCGCAGCCAGGGCATGACAGTCAGCTTTCACTTGTCTAGGTGTCACACCCATCACCACTAGGTCACCAGACCGAGACAGACAACAACGGTTTCTAACATTTCTGCCAACGTTTTGACACACTTTGTGATACATTCAACTAACCACTGTCCATTAGCAATAGTTCTTTGAGAATATCAAGTGTCACCATTGATTCTAAGCATTCATAAAATGGGACATAACTGTAAAATGTCTTTAAATTCCCACACTAATGTGAATGGGGATTGCGAATATTTTTTTGCTATAAATGACTATGATTATTTTGCATTTGATTGAATAAACAAGTGGAAAGATAATTCATCTCTGTGAAAAATTGGTTAACAGGTTTGCATTTAACTTGCATAAACCACAGAAGTTGAATGAGTACTGCAGTTATTGAAGTGTTAACATTCAATTACAATTGTAACCACTAGAATGCCTGGGACCACATCACAGGTTTGACTGATAGGTGTATCACTTTGTTAAGATGCCCTTCCAGTATGATGAGAAATTAATCTGGATTATTGAGTGAAAATATATCCAGTAGAGGTGTGAATTCAGAGCATTGGCTGTGAAAAAATATTCAGTGTCAAACAAAGTCACATCCCACTCAAATGTCATTACTGCAGAAAGGCCACATGAACATATTGTCTCTATGGCAGAGTGGCTCACCCTTCTACAACTGTAAGTGAACACATTAAGAATGGGAACAGCATTTTTTTTCATAATCTTGATATTATCTTCGAATATAAGTGACCTATCCACGTAGAAGACTGTTACACTTTAGAATAATGTACCTAGTGTTCAGGCTCTATAAATGGTTCATAATGATGCTGTTATTAATAATAAGTAATTGGACTAACAGCGCTTTTATAGGCATAAAGCACTTTAAATAGTCAAGGGGGAAAGCTGTCATGATTGTTAACCAATTTCTATCACCCGCTTCCATGCAAACACATAGTCATACAGTCAAACAGTCTCACACGAAGTCTTGCACATAGTCACCCAGCCTTAAAACAATAGTTAGGGTTTTTCTCTATTTCATCCTTTTTCCTACTCGCCCAGCAACTTCAACATAGCAATTGTAAAAGTTTGTCAGAGGAATCCGAGAAGGGAAGCGGATGGATCTGTACACTATTGCTGCAGCGAACAACAAGGCCCACCACTAACCTCCCCCTTTGTTGCTTACCTGCTCTGCTGCCTGTATTCACTCAAATTATCAACAGTAATTCATCACTTTGTGTGTCCGTCTTTAGCTTCAACTAGCCACAGCCACAACAGTGCTTAAGAAGCCTGAAACTGAAGCCAATACCCTCCTGATTTGCAGGCCAAGCTTCAACCTGCCCATCCCGAGCGAGCTCCTTAAAAGTGTTGTTTCTTTCTACCCTTCCAGTCAGATTACTGTGCAATACAAGGGTTGTAGACTAGTAAGGGTCACACATGCTGACTCTGGAGCTGACAGCGTTCTCATGCTGCTTGACCTTAGTGCAGCATTTAAACTGTTTGTAGCTCTCAGCCCTAGTCAAGGGGTCCCCAAAGGCTTGGTCTTGGGGTCACTACTGATTTGTATCTATATGTGGCCACTGGGAACCTTTCGCTTTTATTATGATGAAACTCAGCTGTGTGTCTCTACAAACATGAACACTGCCAAACCCACTGCACTTATGATCAATTGCCTGAATCTCATCATAGCATAGAAGCACACCATAATTAACTACATCAGCAGATACAGCGGAAATAGTGATGGTGCCAAAGTATTATTAAAGTCCTTGACAGTAAGTTGTCATTTGAGGGCCAAATCAAAGGTGTGACCATTGCCTAAGTTTTCACCAAGGCAATATTGCAATAAGTAACAACCTCTGGGGACACAACAAGAATAACTCATCCACACCGTAATCTCTACAGTACCTGTCTGCAGAGACGTCGCAACAGGGTAGGCAAACCAGGCAAATGCCTGGGGCCCAGAGCTGGAAGGGGGCCCCCAAACATGTCTGATTACATTGAACCACAGCAACGACAACATTGAATTCCCTTAAATAATTTGATGGCCATGTACAAAACACTGCAATGAAACATCCGAAACCCCCCCAAAGGGGCCCCCCATGCAAGGTTTGATGTCAAAGTGTAGGGGGGGGGGGGGGGCACGACAAGTCCCTTCTGCGTGGGGCCCCGACAGCTTGTGGATACGTCCCTGTCTGTCTGCACTGTTGTGATGTATTTGAATTGTAAATGGATTTTCATCATCCTTAGATGGCAACAATGTGTACAGAGCTGTGCTATGTCATCCCTTGCGTTACACTTGAAGGGCAATCTGCAACTGTAATCCCAAATACCTGTCTGACCTCATCCTACCCTCGCGCCCCACACACATCATAGCTCCGGGTCTTTCTTCCTTCAGCAGCCTCATGGCAAACACATTTTTTTTTTTAGCTTTCAGTTTTGTGGCACCATCGGTCATGTCAGTGCCGCAAAGTCTCTGGCCTGGTTCAGTAAACAGCTTTCTCTGTGTAAATCTTTCAATTATCTTGTTTTAATTTTTCATTTCGTGGCAGCTATGTTTGCATCACATGTGGAGTGTATATATATATATATGTATACTGTGTTTTGTAAGCGCTATGGTAAGAGTGAACCGTGGATTGGTATGATTCTGAATGGAAACAAGCTCAAATCTTGCTTTATGGTAACTTTTACTAACTAAACGTTTTCTGCCTTCAACTATGGTATATTGAATTCTAGCCATTGTAATGCACTTTACACTAAACCTTAATCTCCGATCATTGATCCCAGGGTGTCAAGCTGGTTTAGTGCTTAGGGTCTTGGACTACTGTCCGAAAGGTAACTGGTGCTAATCCTCCAAAGTAAAAGCTATGTAGTTCTGTTCCTGATGGGACAGTTAACTGTAATTGTGTTTCCCCCAGGTCATTGCTGAAACTAGAATTGTTTCTTAATCAACTTGTGGAAATATTACAACTAAATATCAGCTAGGTCTAAGATCATATACAGCTGATAGCTGTTTATCCATGTTTTTCAACATGAAGTACAAGCTGCTACTTATAACTTGGTTAAGTTCAGAGAAATACGACCAAAACATCACCCAAATTAAATAGATCTCTTGTTTAATTGAAATCATTGTAGGGAGTTATTGTTCAATCAAGGGGCATTCAGCCATGGTCTAACAAATTGATTTTTGGTTAATTGATACAAATTGTGTGTTTGCAGTTATCTTAGGGACCTTCCTGGGAATGTGTCATTGTTGCCATTTCTGTACCTTTTTTCACCAAAGTTCCCACAATGGGGTTCTGTGCAGTTCCTAACAAGGTTTATGGAAACATGTGGTGTGAAAAATCTAAATGTAATTGATAGTTAAGGGGAATATGCCCTTTTAAAATGACAAGCAATGTGTGGGAGGGTGGAAGATTGGTTTGGAGGAGGTGGAATTAGGAATAGTTTGTTGCTGCAGCATGCAAGAGAAGTGACATTATCCATTGGATATTCATCACTGTGGGTTAATGATTTTAGGGAACACTTGCTCACTAAAGGGCATTCTTAAAATGGTTAATTAATTAATACATTTCTGACAAATAGCTGCTGTTATTTTCTTAGGTAATGTAATCGAATAAAAAATAATTATGTCTAATTCTCAAAGCCTCGTTTAAATCTAGCCTAGCCAATTATGGCTATAGAGAAGACAACAACGGCAGTAGACAGGAAAGGGAATTGAGCAGGCATGTATCAATCATTTTATAAATGGCACAGCTTTGTTCAACTCAGCAATCATAAGAGACAATGTGATGTACAAATGGTTCTCACTACCTATTACAATAGAATGTCTGTCTAAAATGCTATAGCAACCGTGTCTCTTCAACGCCATGTCAACACTGACATATTAGATGACACCTGGTCTGCAAACAAATGTTAAATGTACAGTTGTAGTCAAAAGTTTACATGCACCTGGAAAGAACAAGTATGTCATGGCAGTATGAGATTCCAACAATTAATACAACTCTTATTGTTCGGTGATGGAATCATGTTATTTGGTTCTTTTATTACTTTATTTTGGGTCTTCTGAAAATATGACCAAATCGACTAGGTCAAAAATATACATAATATAATATATGCCCACACATGCTTGTATGCAATCCTGGCAAATTTTGGGCATGTATCTTAATAGATAGCAGACGGTGTCCTGGGGGTTCTCCTCCCAGACCCGGATCAGGGCATCAGTGAGCTCCTGGACAGTCTGTGGCGCTACTTGGCGGAGTCAGATGCACCAATACACACCGTTCCTGAGGTTCTCAACTGGAATCAGGTCTTGGGAACTTGAAGTCCAGTCAATGGCATCAATACCTTGGTCATCTAGGAACCGCCTAGACACTCGGGCCACTTGAGGCCGAGCATGGGTTTGGTCAGAAACATGCGCTGGCAGTGCTCCTCCTGTGCTCCTCCTGTTTATACGTGCAAAGGAGCAAAGACGGCTCCATCTGCTGGGTTGATGCCCTTCTGCGGCCTTGCCAAGCTCTCCTCATGTAACGGCCCTTTTCCAGGTATCTCCTCCATACTCTTGAGACCGTACTGGGAGACAATGCAAACCATCTTGTGACAGCATATTTGAATGTGCTATCTTAGAGGTGCTGGAATGCCTGTGCAACCTGAATGGGCTGCAGGTACCGCCTCATGCAGTAGTGACAAGGACACTAGCAAAGTGAAACCATTCCCTTTTTCTTGGTAGTTTTGCTGTTGCCTCCCCAATGCACTGTTGTCACTTTAATTTGCACCAAAACAGTTGACATTTATATACAATATCTTATGATTCTGGAGAGATTAATATCCCTGAAGTTTACTTATTGACTTTGTGGTATACTGTAAAGATTCAGGTGTTCTTTTTTTTGAGCAGTGTATTATGTGAATTTAAAATGACTCTTTTGAAGCTTGCCTGTATTACAGAGAGAAACAGCTATGCAGCAATGCGCATATATTTTTCAAACAATGCACACATTTTTTACCAGCAGATTCATTACAGTGAGATTGAACATATTTGTAATACATTTTTTTATTTGATGGTAGATAAAATATATAAAATTTATGGAGTGAACTCAAAGGTTTTATCTCCTTACATTTCTCATATTACATGGCTTTATTAGAGACTTGTAAGACAATCAAAATTATGCCAAAATGGGTATAACTGACAACGTGACAAAAATCATAAATCAATGGTGAACCATTGGGCTGCCACAAGAGGATGTGTTTCAAAACAAATGTATTTTCTATTTTCATTTAGTTGCTTGTTTTGGTGTTTCAATGCTTTTTGTTTATCTGTCAAGCTATGGTGTCTGAGAAATGTATTGAGGAGTGTATGGAACTCCAGAAAGAAGACTGCACAACAGAGGATGGAATTCAACACAAATGTAACACTTTCACTCCAACATTGCATGGACATAAGGCATGAAGTCGACAGATCAATAGAAGAAAAATCCTTCTGTACAAATCAATATGATATGGTGAACTAGCAACTGGAGTCAAGGACAGTAAAGTTAGCACTGGGATAACATAACTGCTGTACGTTAAATAAATTCCACCTCAATGCAGTCAGCAACCACAAATGAACTGTGTTATAATAAACATGCATATTGGAGTAAAAGGTGGAAATTATTTTATTAATACTTTTCTTTTTGTAGTCAATACCAGAGTAATTCATGAAGAGTTTGACTTTTTGCTTTTTTATTTAGTTGAATTTTAGATCAACACAGTTGAATAGCCATTCTGGTCGCTTGTGAGACAAGCGTCTCCTGTCTTTAGATGTTTTGTTCATATTAAAATTAGCAATTAACTTTTACATTACAATGTTTTTTTGTAAACATATCACAGAAATTGACACAGAAATGTATCAATCCGAGAACTCCTGTGATTACTTTAGATGGATTGGATGTGTATCACAGCTGTGCAGAAAACCATGTAGATTGAGTTTGCAATCCTCAGATAGAGTTGTAGATCCATGAGGTCATCTAGTAGAGCAAATTTATGTTATTATTCTAGAATCCCTTTTTATTCTATTGTACTTAGATATTTTTCTTTGTAAAGCACATTGTATTGCCTTGATGTACGATATAGGGGAAACATGTTTGCTTGCAAAAGTAGAACCATCTACACAACCAGCCCAGGATTGAATGTGCTGGTAATGGTCGGCAGAGAGACCAGTTGAGACCCTAGGGGCAAAGAGGCCACAGAGGAGGTATGAGACAAAGAGTTAGGAGCCTTGCGGGTAGAAAGATATGCCCACTGCTCACTTCCATACTTCTTGATTTGCAAACGTAATATCTCTTCCTAATAAAATGGAATGGCTGCAGGCAGACTTTAAGTTCCAATGGCTAACCTGATCTGTTTTGCTATAACATAGATGACACAATCATTGCCTCCAAACTGCGTTTGGATGGATTTGGAACACCACACAGGCTTGAAAGAATAAAGCCTGGGGTTAGCTTTTATGTTAACAATGCATAGAGCAGATCTGCCAATGTTCTCCAGCCACACTGCTTATCAGATCAGCAGCAACGATCCCTCGCCTTCATACCAAAGTACCTGCTCTGTCAATTTTTCTACGTTATTTATCATTCCATATTCCACCCACCCCCAATATCCTTTGCACAGCAGATGTTATCGCATCATGCGTGCAATGCATACTGTCAAAATGACTGGACTCCACATTATTAATACTGGGTGATTCAAACAGCTGTATGCTGAAATAGACTATGCCTTCTTATCAGCAATATGTAACATGTGCGACAAGGGGAAATAAAACAATTGATATTTGCTTCTGCAATATTAAACATGCATATAAGACTATTAAGAATGCTATGCAAAGTGCAGCAGATCATTTTTGAGTCCATCTCATTCCATCCTACAGTAACCAATAGAGAGGGAATTGTCTATGAATCAGCCAAGCATGTGAATGACTGCTCCATTGCGGAGCTGCAAGATGGTTTTGACACTGCCGATTTGATTAAGACTAATTTGACAGAATTGATTGCACTTCCTTCATGAAGAATGGGACATTGGACGAAGTAGATCGTATCTAATCATACACTATCTGTGAGGATACTGTGGTTCCTTCAAAGACATGTCATTTTACTTACACTTAAACAGTTTTACCGTAACTGAAAACAACATTAAATTAAACTACATTAATGGGTTAAAATAAGCAAAAAAGTCTTAAATCATTAGGGATGTTAAGGAGGGCCTTTTTGGGTGAACTTCTATCTTTAGTGAAATCTGATGTGGTTATAGAGCAGGCAGATATGTATAGGGTATTCCAGCGAAAAGCCTAGACACTATCACAAACCAGGTTCTGAAATCCTGTCACAAGGAATTATCAGGTGTGTCCTGTGAGCTGTTATACCGTTGGCTCAAGGAGCACACAGTACCATCTCTTTGGAAATCATCAATCGTATGCCCAGTGTGCAAGAAGAGCAGCCTTGTTGTCTTCAACGATTAATGTCATGTTGCATTAACAGCTGTCATAATGAGATGCATTGAACACTACCATCCTTCAACACCACTACTACTTCAACACTTGTGTACCTTGGCTCATCTTAAGAAGCCAAGTGCTATGTCTTCATTGTGTTTATGGACTTACGGAGAGTGATTTTAATACAACTCCGCCACACATTATGGTTCAGTCGCTCACTCTGTGGATTTCATATTTTCTGTCAACTAAATGTCAATGGTTGAGATTCAGGTGCAGCACAAACATTTTTGCAACTGGATCGTCTCAGGTCTCAATCATCCATCCTGTCCTAATACAACTCTACAGTTGACAATAGCAGCCCCTACCCTGAAATAAGATGAATAAAATACTCCGATGATACAGTTATTCTTGACCAGGTACTCAGATGACACAGCTATTCTTAAGATCTTATTCTAAATAACTAGTTCAGTCCACAGCGGACAAGTTTCATTTCCTGGTCTAAAATGCACCAATAGCAAAGATGTAATCATAGACTTTAAGTAGCTACCATGAGTATCAAAGGCAATCACCATCAGTGACCAGAGCAAGTGAAAGAGTAGAAGTACCTCAGCACAATAGTGGATAATGAGCTGAACTTTGGCGCCAGCAGTGAGAAAGTGTTATTTAAATGTTTTTCTAACACTGAACTTGTATAATGCCAATCAGAATGCCAATCAATCTGTTTTATGTTGTTTAATGATGTTTTGTGTAATCTATCCAAGAAAATATCCAAGAGTAGAGCTTTAACAAATTATATATTAACAATGGTATATTTCTATGGTAGTAAGTCATAACATTCTGGAAAGGCAGTTAACCTCTGTTTAACCAGATAGGGCTTACCGTTCTCATTTGAGACAGAATGTAATAAACAGAAGTATCCCAGATATGGTATGCTTACATTCAACCCCAATTGCTCCCATGGTACTTGCTGTAAATGCTGTCAAAATATTGATCCAAAATCACATTTTCTTTTCAGAAATCTAATTATTTTATCTGCCTTTTTTCCCCACGTAAGAAACCTGTAATGCTTTTTAAGAGTTTTAGAGAGGAGAAAGGCTTTCTAACAAAATTATTCACTTCAGTGGGGAATTATTTTAATCTTTCAAATATGTATGTTGACACTTGAACTTCTTAATCCTGTATCGCTTGACATGATCACTAAAATACTAACAACCTCTGAAACTACCAGATATGAACTGAACCCTTTGCCCACGAAACCGCTTAAGAAACGAATGCCTGTGTCTCACTCACCTTTGATCAACATAATCAATTCCTATTTGTCCTCTGAATATGTACCAAACTCCCCCCAAAAATTATGACTGTAATAAAGACCATAATCAAGATAACTTCAATACCTAATCAGGCAATATTTTCTGTTACTTGGAAAAAAAATATTATTATAACTCCTCAATAACTGCCTAGATAAAGACAAACAACATTTAATATCCGGTATGGTTTGGGACAGCATCATGGCACTAAAACTGCACTAATGAAGTTGTAAAATTGCGTATTATTTGCGTCAGACTCAGTCCTCTTTCCTCTTTGCCCCTTCTTACAGGAATACAGGAAACCCACTGTTCTGCCTAGTTTAGATTGAATGAAAATATACCAGTTTATAACGGGGTTCCCCAGGGCTCTCTTTTGGGACCACACCATTTTTTCTTTATATGCTGCTTTGTGTTGATGTCATCAAGAAACACAATGAAGACACCACACAGATACAGTACATTTCAAAGAAACTTGACAAAGCCCCTAAATTGCCTACCCTGCAAGCCCATTACTTCAGACATAATGAGGATGTGGACGACAGAATTTGGTTTCATTTTTATACTTAAGCGCTCATTTTACATCCTATCAAACAAAGAGATAAGCAGTAGGATCTCACAATGAACCTCAATGGTAATATAGCAATCTCCCCAAAAACTGAAAAGGCAGCATTACTCTGGACTTTCCGTGGAACCATTCTATTTGAATGTTGCTTATTAGATATCTTTAGAAAATAGATAATTCATGTAATTATGTTGGACCCCCATAGGTTATTGCAACAGGCAATTTTCAATTGTAGATTATTGATCTGGGATATTACTCAGGATGAGTGAACCAAGAAATGCCCAAAGAATGAACAGTTTCATACACTTTCCATGCATTACCACTCAACAGGTTGAGTCCAACTTTCTGAGGAACAGTAAGCATTCAGATTTACCTAAAATTAGGACCGCAAATCCAGAATAGGAACAGATATGTGATGTGTGAAAGAAATTGCTGATGGTGGTGGTAAAGGGTCAGATAATAGACACAATGTTCATTCTGCAGAACCACAGTGATTTGCCATGTGCACCTAGACTAAATAAAGGAGCTGTTGAGAATAAGATGCCTATTAATGAGTGCTGAATATATGACCTTGAAGAACAAAATCAAATGTAAATTGTCCAAAGACACCTGTCCTCCCTTTCACAAATTGGACATTTTTACTGGTCAAGCAAGCAACAACGGAAAGAGTAAAAATACAGTTCCTTAACATGTAACACTTTCAATACCTCGGACACTCTCCAAAAATAATATCCTCAGATTGTTGGGTTACAATGTACCTCATTGGTGGCATAGTGTTTCTCACTGGCTTGAAGGGGTACCTCGATATGGGTATTTTGGGGCGTGACAAAATGTAACAAAATGTTAAAGTTGTACATTTTATCAATGGCACATCCATAACACCACTCCTCCTACCTTTAGCCCGGAGTCATGAATCACGAACACATTCCCACCAGAAATAACCTGCACCGACATGTCTTCAATGAAAGCAACGCATGATCACAAACAATACAACCAATGCTACTACAATTTCCCAAACCTAACCCACCGATGTCTGCCAGGGAAAGATTCCCAAATCGAGCAGGATTCAGGGAAGGCGGCGACTTACGCGTTTTCCTGTTAACGTGGTGCCGTGTTGCCGCGGTGACAGGCCTCCCTGTGGTGTGCTCATGGGTCCACACGTGTGTAGAGTCGTGTAGCACGGCGGGGTTCGAAGGGGAGGGGCTGGACGCCGTGGTGGAGGTGAAAGGGGAGGTGGCGGCAGGCGCGGCGGCCGTTATGGTACCTAGGGGGCCTCGCGGCGCTCCGCCCCCGGAGTTTCCGGAGCGCTGGGTGGTGCTGCGAGAGGTCACCTGGCTGCCCGAGGCACCGCCCCCCCTGGCGGTAGTAGTGGTGGTGCCACTGGGGTGGTGGGCGACGCCAGTTTGAGTTCGGCCTCTTACCGCGGTGACGGTGGTTGAGGTCGGGTTCGCCACGGTGCTGGTGGTTGCAGTAGTAGTGGTCGCCGTGGTGTCCGAGTTCTTGGGCAAGGCGCTGGGTTTAGAGAAGAAAAGGGGATCCTGCCCAATTCCCTTGGCGTCCACCAGGTCTGTGGGCACGTAGTCCCTGACAGAACCCACCACGATCCATTTGAGCAGCATGAGGCTCAGTCCCAGGCCAATGAAGCCTATGAGTAGGGGGACCACACACAGCCATGTCTGCTGACGGGGCCACAGGGTGCATCCTCCACACCGCAGGGGCCCCGGCTCTTGGGCTTGGACCTGCTCACGCTCCCCGCTCCCCTCTGGACACTCCTCCAGGACCACCGCCCCCGATGTGACTGCTCCGGAGCTCTCGCTCATGCTGAACGTGGGTTAGCAAGGGTTAACCTCGGGGCCAGGTGCGTGACGAGCATGGGCAGCGCGAGGCGGAATGGCAGCCGACAACGTTGGACATCGAAAGAAACACACAAGAAGCCCACGAACACACACACACGTATACACACATACATACACAGACACAGGAGAAACACAAAACAGAGATAGAGAAAGCCGATGGATTAGCAAATGAATGATGTTTGTCCAGTTTGAGTCCAAAAGCAGCCCAAACGTTTAACTCCAAGGACAATCCAATCGGAACAGATGCGGAGGAGAACAGGAGATAAATAAGGATGCTATATATCCAGGGAAGACTCTCACCACCTGCACACTCTACTGTTGGCCACGAAACAAGCCCAGCCTCCTTATTTCACACCCATTCTCATATCCTCCGTCAATATTCCAAGATGCAGCGCTTTTGGTTATGGATGCCAATGAGAAGAACTTGCAGGAGGCGGGTCTGAATTCCGCACCTCAATAGGCAAGGCAGGTATCCTGGGTTTTCTGCAGATCTCTCCTTAGCTGAGTCAGCTACCCAGAAGCAGAAACCTGTCCTTCCTGTCAGAGAAATCAGATCGGATGCGTTGTCCTTCCCTGTTCAGACCACCTACTGTCAACAACATTCCCCCTCACAAGGGAATCATATTTCAGGAGATTTTTTTTTTAATGTTTCGCAGCCAAACCAAGCCCACTCCCAGTACTCAGTTGTCCGCTATTCTCCAGTGGGGACCAAATCAGAATCCATTGACGGCACAGAGAAGAAGAACAACACTGGAACTTAGAGATAAAGCCGGGGAGGGGTGGGTGGTGGCAGTAAAAGGGTGGATAAATCTGTCGTTTGCAATGTGTTACGCCGCTCCTCTTCTGCTGTAGCTCAATTTCCCCAAGCTGTTCGTTCAGCGCCCCCGCTGTCCACCCTGTTAATGCAGCAGAAACCTGCCCTGATCTGCCTGCTACATTCCGGTACTCCAAACGAGAAGAGAAAGAGCAAAGTGAATAAGAGATAGAAAGAGGGAGGGAGCTATTGAAATGCCCCAATACAGCTCATCTACTTAAGGTCCCTCTATGAGGAAAGGCTGCCCTCCAGTCAACGGTCTGATTTGTTGCGGTGTTTGCTGGTTCCTGTCCCTCCAGGGACAACTTCGAGATGATTGGAGATCTCCACCACAGACTCACCCCGGCTTTACAGCCCGTGAACCTCTTGTGGTTTTAGCCGATGATGTTGATCCAGCCTACCGGCAGCTCTGGTATTCCGGTGAGGCAGACAGCTGTTTTTCTCTGTGCGGCCGATGCTGGGAGAGAGTGAGCGCAAACGAGTGAGAGAGAGGGAAAACAGGGACGCGGTGTGCACACTGGCAGAGTGAGAGGGAGAAAGAGACAGAGTGGGAGGAGTACTGAGAGAGACAGACGAGGCTGCACCTGCTATCTCCACGAGCACTGGGAAGATTGCCCGGCTCCGTTAGGAGAGCGGATGAGGGAGAGAGAGCGCGAGAGAGCGCAATGAAGAATGCACGCACAGACAAGGGATTGGAAGGGCGCAGAGAGAAGGACAGTTCGAGAGAGCCTGATCATAGGCACAGCTCTGCAGTATTAGCAAGGCAGTTAATAGAACATAATAGGCTGCGTCTTAGCATTAGCAACACCGGCCGAACAGAGTCACAATGCAGGAGCTGTCAGTCACTCATAAAGCTCCTCCCAGTTATGCATCTGGAACAGAAAGGAGGGGAGGGATGGAGCTAGAGATGGGAATAAAGAGGAATTAAAGGCATAAATTTGACGAGGAGGGACGCACGAGGCTGAAAGAGTGTAAGACAGCAAGGAAAACATAAAAATGTGAGGGTGAAAATCGTATATTGTCAGGCTGTAAAACCTGTCTCTGCTCTCATCCCTGTCACGCTTCCATTTTCACGAGGAAAAGATAACAATCAGCCACAAGGTTTCTTCCGTAAGATGGGTCTCCAGAGCTTGTACAGCTCTCAGACATGCACATATACCATCATATTGTCTAACAAAGGCTGTTAAGCACCACAGCAGAAGCAATTGTCAATACTGACGGTCATACATAAACCAGACAGTTCATTGCACAAAGCAGATCCATAAACACTTGACTGATAAAGAATATGGAATTATTCACGAAAATATATGACTATATGTCCTTGCCAAAAAATTGTCTTTGATTAATTGTTGATGTCTCATTTCGGGCAATGACTCACTTTAACAGTACATGTTATACTGTACACACTCCTCAGTATAGTGTCCATCTGTTATTTGATATTCAGTCTGGTAATATACAGTATATTCTCAACTGTATGTATTTGTATGTTCCTATTCCATTTTCCACTCCATTTTCCACTAGTTACCAAAGCAATATTTAGCAAAAGGCCAAATGAATTCCATGAAAAGGGATAGTTCACCTAGGTCACCTAAATTGCTAAACATTTAAAAGCACCATCAATTGAAGCATGAATTGACGTTATACCGTATCCACTGACCATTTACAAGGCAAAGACACTAATGTGTAATCTCCTAATTAAGTGAACAGTCCCTTTAACTGCAGGGACGAATACTACCCCCATTGTAGTTATTGTCAAAGCAGGAAACTGATGACAGAAGCCAGGGGATAAGTTGAACCCATTTCTCATTCTAAACACGAGTATGTGCAAACCCTCCCAGTGTCTGTTTATTCATCAGTCATGTATCTAACCTAATGTTGCTCATTAAAGGATGACAGTACGTTGGGTATTTGTACCTGTCTGATTTAGGATCCATCAAGCTGCCAGTTTACATCAACTCAATAACTCAGTCCTGCTGGGTGCACAGATAAACACACACACACACACACACACACATACACTTACTAACCACGAACACACACACGCACAGGCTGCACCTTCATGCAAACTAACACACAATTTCACATCTTTGACAGACAACAATCTTTCCTTTCCCCTCACCCAATGTTCTTGAACTCTCTGACCAGTGGTCCAGCAAAAGACCCATAACAGGCATTTCATGCAAAGTCCTGAGTTGCTGATGCCTGGATGTCTTTTAGCGGTGAACATAAACACATTTCTAGTGCTCTCAAGCAGAAACCTGTCCCGAATCAAAAGCCGACAAGGGAAATTTTCACCCGAGCAGAAAACTTAAGCAACCTCCAGCTCTGCAAAGGTCACAAAATATAATGCAGCAGTAGAGATGTTACAAAATGTGAAATAAACAGAGTATGTGCAACATTTTAGTCTACTATTCTTTGTTTTTAAAGTGTTCAAATGTTAATATAAATATGAAATAATTTAAGCTTTTGCAATTGTTGAAGCAACTTTGACCTTTAACATATGAGGGGATATGAAAATTACATTTCCTCTGAAGGAACCCTGAATCTTCCCAAAAGTTATTTATACGTTTAATAATCGTCTAACCAATCAGATCAGCTCTAAAACAAAATGTACTTAATTGGTCAAAAGATGACACTCGACAAGAATGTAAAAATGAGTTGGTTATAATTAAACACAGCTGTGTTTTAGGACAATGTGTTTGCTTAAAGTGCATGTCTGCATGTCTACAACCTTAAAATAAAATACACTTTCTCTTGTTTTTTTTGCAATGAACACACTGCAACAATGAAAAGGGAGACTTATTGTTGGTGTGTAAGTGTGTAAAATCACCTACAACACAAGGCCGGTACAACCAATCCGTGTTGACTTTATTTGTTTTAAAGCATCTCTAAAAACAAATCCATCCTGGATGGTTTTGTTTGAGTTGTTACGTTAGATCACATTGGCTCTGGATGCTGAGAATTTCTGAAGCCACTACTCTGTAATCTGTAAATATACATGTTTAGCAAGACAATTAAGTCTATGGGATGGTTTCCTCTCTCTCTCTAACTGAAACCCCTTCATTATTTCTTTTTGCACTCTTTGAATGTACAGTCATGCTAAACCATCGCCTCGATTTATGCAAACTGGCATTTACATGCAATTCATTTTAATCAGCTCTATTCACCCAAATTTTTTTCAATCAACATTTCACGCCGCACTGACAAACAAATATGTGATCAGTGATCTCGGAACAGTTGTGTGAGAGACCGCTGACATGCAATCAGCAAATAGATGCAAAGTCACTGGAAAAACGAGGGCTTTTGTGGGGAAAAAATACAGAGCATTCAATCTTACCATAAACAAATCTGCCCTTTTAAAATATTTTTTTATTCAGTCCTGAATAACAAATCAGCAGTTCAATCAGATAGTAATTAAGAACGGTGCAATCTTTACGGACTGATTAATGACTTAACAGTGATAGATACAGACATATAATCAGACATATATATGATATGTATTGTTGATGAAAATACATTTGTAATAGAAGATTAGGTTATATGGGTATGGTCAGAATAGGTAAAATGTGCCCTGAATCCAAACATCAAGATACATATATGTAAGCCCTTTAAGAACAATATCAGATATTTTCTATTCAAAAAAGACATTGAATTCCACATAGACAAATGATTTCTTCTTTCCTCTTAACAGAATACGTATGTCATAAAAGTCTATCTGAAGTTGAGATGGAAAAGAGAAAGACTTCTCAGTGACTAAGATTATTCTTACAGTTTTCTCACATTTCTGCTTTCTAGTCAAACACTGCAAGGTAAAATCTGAGAAATGCAATGATACAGCAATAACAACAGGGGTCAGGCTTTCTCACCCATTCTGTAATAGAAGTCAACAAGCATCACCTCAACATTTTTATGGTGGAGAATGATTCCCTTAAGCCTGTGTGTGAATCATTTCTGGTTTATTTACATTACATATGTTGTAAATGTATGTGCATTTTTACCACTGTCTAAAAACACACCACATTTTCTGAGAAATTCTCTAGAAAAGTAAATATATCCCAATATTATGTCATACACGTATGCTCAATGATCCAAAGCTATTTTTAGTAACGCATGCATACATTGTGTAATCTTGGGAATCAAAAACACATGTTCTACCAAATAAGTTACAGTTTTCTTTTGTGTTAAATAAATATTTCATATTTTTGATGTACTTACTCAGCATTAATATTAAACCCCACTGCTCTGTACATTGGCTAAAGAAACATACTTTTAGTCTGAATAAAAACTATACAGAAAAGAGCCAGAGCTGTAGTTAGAATGTAATAAGAGTTGATTTGGGCCAGACCAGGTTGTAGTTTAATTAAAATCACAAACAGTACTGGACTTAGTCATCACTGATTGATGCAGTTGATCAATTGAAGAATTCTCAAAGGTAGTCAATTAAAAAAAAATGTTTTTGTCCTCTCCTTCTTTTGCTCTAAAGTGTTGCTGTGGTTGCCATAGCAGCTTTAGTGTCAACATGTGGATAATGAGAGGCTGAAAGCTGCTGGGCTGTTTCATTTACATTGATAGCCCGCCTATTACAGAAATGCTTTAAATTTGTATTAGGACAGCATAAAATGTAAAGTGCTTTTACCCAAGATAGTAGTAAATGCATCGACAGATTTAAGTTGAAAAAGACAGTTTTAGAAATAAGTAGCAACGGAAATAAAAGGATTTTGTTGTACAGATTGTTTGTAAAGACTACAAACATGTATACATGTACAGTGAATTCAGAAACTATTCAGACACCTCCATTTTGTACAAATTGCATCCTTATTTAAAAATGTATTTAATTTTTACTTATTTTTCTTCCATTGTACATCTTTGAAATATTTTTCTTAATTGGAGACTGCCAGTTGTAAATTAAATTGACTGGACTTAATTTGAAAGCACATAGTGTTGTAGTCAAGTCATTAAAATTGTGAGTTGAGTCCCATGTCCTCTTGCGCTTGAGTCTGAGTCAAGACATGAGTCACAATAGCTACGCCCAAGTTGGGTACGAGTGCCAAGTTATCAAGTCAAAAGCCCGATAGCAAAAGTCTATTCACTGCTATTGGGACTGGTTTTCAAAGGCAAGAAAGAGGTTTGCACGATGTGTAGGCCATGTGTAATCTATCAGAAGCTGAGCCAAAGCGGATTGGATCCTGCCTACCTGCCACGCAGTTGTATGTTTCCGTAGCAGGCCAGGTGGCGTAGGCGTCTTTCACAATGCTAGATAACATGAGCTGCACTGCCCTGCACTGACTGCTGCTTACAGTCTGCTACATCCTGCCCAAATTACAGAATGAAAACAATGGAGGCAAATTGAGAACTACAACACTGGACACACACTCCTACTCATCGACCCACCTACCTATCAACTTAAAGCTCCACAGTTGACAATTCATGTTGGACCGTGAGGTTCAAGAAATTGTCTTTAGGGCTCTGGGACAGGATTGTGTTGAGGCACAGATACGAGGAAAGGTACCAAAACATTGCTAAAATCTTATTGAAGGTCCCCAAGAAAACTCAAGAAAACTGTCATTCTTAAATGGAAGAACTTTGGAAGCACCAGATATTATGTCCTCCTAGGGGTTTCCGCCTTCCCAACTGAGAAATCATGGGATACTCTGACTGAAGGTCACTCTGACTGAACTTGACAGTTCCTTTGTTAGAGATAAGAGAACTTCCCAGAAGGACAACCATCTTTGCACTGCACTACCAATCAGGCGTTTATGGTAGAGTGGCCAGACAGAAGCCAGAAATAGGACTCTCAAACAATTAGAAAAAAGATTATCTGGCCTGGTTAAACCAAGATTGAACACTTTGACCTGTGGCCAATCATCACATCTGTAGGAAACCAATCATCGCAATTCACCTTGCCACTACTATCCTTATTGTGAAGCATGGAGATGGCAGCATAATGTTAGGGGAATGTCTTTCAACAGCAGGGACTGGGAGATTAGTCAGGATCGAGGTGAAAGGCGAAACAGATCGTGAGTAGTGTCCTATTCTCTGCTGAATACAAGCTTAGGTGTTCTTTTTTTCTGACCATGGCTTCCGTCATGCCACCCTACTCACCTTCTTAGACGTGTGGACGATACTCACTGTCATGTCCTGGCTATGGGCCCCTGGCAATATCTGTGCCTCGGGGCTCACAGTCAGGGCATGACACATAGAGGTGCCTCTAGGCACCTCCATGCCACTGTTGTGGGCTCCTCGGTCAGAGACAGCTGTGATCAGTTGCCTCTGATTGGGGAGCCTACTTAAGTTAGGTTTTTAACCACACCCAGTGTGGTTTATTGTTTGTTCACCTTAACAATGTTCACGGTTCTGTTTTGTTTGGTTCTATGTCCTGTGGATACGCTACGTGCTTGTTCAGTAAGTTTTCACAGTGTGTTTTATGTTTTGTTAGTTAGTCGTTTTGCTGTTTAATCCAGCACCTTTATTTTTGTGTCTAGTTTGTGTTAAATTCACGTTTTCTTAAATAATGTCTGCGTTTGGTTCTGTCACACACCGAGGCCGTGATAGAATAAAACACCTAAAGGAACCAGCGACATGTGACGAGCAGCATCGGAGGAGAGGGGAATGGAGTATAGTTGGTAAGGAGATTGGGGTTCAGACTCCCTCTCCTCCGATGATTCAGGGGCAGAGTATGAGGACTGGGATCTCGACGATGATGATCCAGGCTGGGGTGTCAATAGGGGGTGGAGAAATTCACCTTTCACCCAAGCTCCATGGGTCACCTCGGCACCCAGCCCGGCTGCACTCCAGGGGCTAATGGGGTCCCCTGGGGTGCCACGACGCGCCTTCGTCCCGGCTCCAGCCCCAGGACGCGCCTTCGTCCCGGCACCAGACCCACGACGCGGCTTCGTCCCGGCACCAGCCCCACGACGCGGCTTCGTCCCGGCTCCAGCCCCACGACGCGCCTTCGTCCCGGCACCAGACCCACGACGCGGCTTCGTCCCGGCACCAGCCCCACGAGGCGGCTTCGTCCCGGCTCCAGCCCCACGACGCGCCTTCGTCCCGGCTCCAGCCCCACGACGCGCCTTGAGGTAATTTCTAAGGTCTGAGATGCCTCAAAAGTTAACCTGAAAACAATGACTAACTCCAGATGTAGTTATGCTACAACGTGGAAAGAGGTGGGGTAATGTATAGAATCAATACACAATGGCTTAGAACTGTTCTTTGGCATGATGAAATGAGTGCCTTGTTTTTGCAACGGTCTTCAGTTGCATGTTCAACTGAACATATAATAGTAAAAAATATGTACAGATATGTTTTATAGGCATCTGTACTTGGAATCCCATAGCTCTGAGAAAAAGAAATAACACATAATTAATGCAATGCAATTACAAAGGGTTGTAATACAGTGCATTTGGAAAGTATTGAGACCCCTGCACTTTTTCCAAATGTTGTTACATTACAGCCTCATTCTAAAAGAGAGCCTACAAGCAATAGGCCAAAATGAAAACAAAAGCAAAAACAGGTTTTCAGAATTGTTTGCAGTTCTTTAATTCTTTTAAATATTACATTTACTTAATTATTTCAAATATTTCATATAACATTACATTGAGGTCCGGTGCATTCTATTTCTCTTGATCATCCAAGAGAAGTATCTGCACAGAGTCTATCTGTGGTAAATTCAACAGAAAGTACATGATTTCACCAATTAACTTTCCATAGAGATGCACAAAAGGCCATTTTTTAAAAAGCATTTTCTTGCCAGGCTATTTCTAAATATGTGTTTGGTTGAGTGAGTTCTTGATGGAGTTTACATTGCTCTCCATAACAGTTTGAGACTTCTTCACTTTCCCCACAGTTTCTTGTTATAGACATCATTAACAATTGATTAAATATATCCAGTGTCCACCAAAATCTGAATCAGCAACCATTAGTCCTGTGTTCCATTGGCTGTGTTCTTGTACAAAGAACAGCACAACTGTCTTTAACCAAAATAGAAAGAGGAGTGGGAGGCCCTGGTGCACGTGAGCAAGAGGATATATACAACTCAACTAGCAGCTTCATTAAATAGTACCCACAAAACATCAGACCAAATTAAAGATGCTGGAGGAAGGCTTGATGTCACCTGTCAAGCATAGTGGAGGCAATGTGATGGTCTGGGCGTGCTTAAGGGATCTTGAAGAACGATGGCTAACACATTTGAAACAAAACATTCCTGCAGGACAATGGAAAGCACAATCAAAAACACAGCTACAAACAATGCAAGAACGATTCTGCTGGTGTGCTGTCTGTAATGGAGTTATCAGTACAGTCATTGCATCTGAACCCATTTGAGCTGCCGACTCACCATTAGAAGTGCCTGTCAAGCCAATCCAACTTGTTAGAGGTGCTTCAGGATGCATGGGGTGAAATCTCTACAGATTGCTTTGACAAATTCCCAACCAGAATGTCAAAGGTCTTCAAGGCTGTAATTGCTGCAAAAAAAAGATTATTTGATGAAAGCTTTGTTAGTTTGAAAGACACAATTATTATCACATTATGAAAAATCATTATTTCTAACTTTGTCAATGACTTGTTATTCCTAGTAATGTTGCTAGATTTCTTATTTCAACTAATTTCATACATGTTTTCATGGAAAACAAGGACATATTTTTAAGGGACCCTAAACTATAGTGTATGAAAAAGGGTGGTGAGAAAATCACAATACGTAGCTACCATAGGCCATTAGGTCTTATCTCTCCTTGGATGGATTCAGCTGTGATGGGATTAACCCATGGTGTCATACTGAGATACAGACAAAAAGGGAAAGTTTGAAATTTGTCTATAACATCTCTTCCCTATGGGAGGAAAAAATGTCATTATTATTTTCCCTGCGCTGTCTGTGGGTGTTTCAGTATCACAAGAGTTAAGGTCAATGTTGGCCTTTTTATAAGTCTGATTGTAGGAAGTTTAGTTTTTTTTGTCATATTTTGTACCCGCCCTCAGGGAACAGGGGTTATAGGCATAACAATGCACTTAATGCTCTGTTGATTTAAATGTGAAGGCAAGGTCTGACAAACTTATCAAACAAGCGCATTCCCTATTCTTTTGTGCTTCAAATGGCGATTCTTAGTGTTGCATTTTGAATTGTATAGGCTAAGCTCCCACAGCGAGAGAAATAGAAATGTGGATCAATGCAGATGAAATTGAAGGATATTAAAAAAATACAAGGTGCTGAGTGACAAATAAATAACAGGAATGATCAACAGCCTTTTATCAGAGCTGAATTCATTTTTATTAGAGCTGAATGCCACTTGAACCATTGATCCGATTTCCAATGAATGGTAAAAAAAATAAAACAAAAAGCAATGTTTGTTTGCTCTCTGCACCTCATGAAATGTACTGTATGTTCCTTAATTTATGCTTCATGGCTTGTTATTGTGGGTTATAAAATGCTTTAGTGTATGGTTGTCAAAAATGTATGAGATTAACGGTCTCTTAAGAGGTCAGTAGTACAAGCACTGTGATTTTTTTAAGGGTTAAAGGAGTATATTCAGTATATGTTCAGTATACTTGAACATAGTGAACTTCATACTGAGCATGACATTTTGGGTCTATATTGGTCTTCAAATCATAGGCTGGGCTTTAAAACCGTGCAACAATCATAGAATAGTACAGCTAACAGCACTTTGACCAGCTGTATATTTCTTTCTTTGTAACTACACCAATCCTCTGTATGTGTATGTACCAGCAAGGGCCCTGGAGAGGATATTTTCCACAAATTGCTCCGCTATCCTGTACCAGCTTGATTGACCAGCCATTGTGAGACTGACATAGTCCACTGCACAAGCAGCTAATCTGGGCTGTGGCCAGAGAACCTGGCACTAACATTAAACTCTGCTGTGACTTTCTCAGCAAGACTAATACTTACAGTACTTCACCAGGAGAAAGCTTCAAGAAGCATGTGTAGTAAAAGCCAGTTAGAAAAAGAATATAAGAATTTGAGAACTACTTATTATTGTAAGTGTGTTTTCCTTAGAGAGCAAAGTGCTGGAACAAGCATAGCCACGTCATGGTCAACAGAACCATCATCCTACCTTGTTCAGTGAACTCCAAGGCACACTAAAAAAATGTATCACTCCGTATAGTTTTATGTTTTCACCTTTGTAATAGGCATCATAGCAAGACTTGGGTTTAAATACTGCTCAGCGTGTTCACACAGAGTGTCGGGACTTGCAGAGTTAGTATAATAAAACATTTAATAGAGAAACAGTGCTCAGAAATTCACATACAGTGTTTTGGCACTATGTTATGTTCCTTTGGAGTAACACACAGCCATCACATGAATGGGAATACAATACTACTAACCAGTTGAGCTTAGTCAATGTAGAAGGCCAGAAAGGGCATTCCCTACAAAACACATAAGGTTTCTGGTGTTGTTGGCTGAACAGTGTGACAAGAACAGCCTGGGATGACTTTGGAAGACATCGACTGTTTTCAGTCACTGGGAATTACTGCAATGAAATAGGTTGAAGTTGTATTTGCATTGTATACAATATATTCTGTAGGTTCTGAGTATCTGTGGTAACAAGATTATAGTTTACTTCGGGACAGTCCGGCATTTCATCATTGTTGAATGATACTGCTGTACAGCAGGAAACCATCAGGGCCTTCTGAGGAATAAAGTAGATACAAAACTATTATGAATTTATATTATTCACTTTTTTAATTCTACAGTTTTGTTTATTTAGATGGTTTTTGGAATCAATAAATTGAATGATTTTCAGATTCAGTTGTTCAATTCAATAGTTTGGCTTGAAAGAGGAGGGTTAATACTAAACATAAAATTGTCTTTGGAGGTCTCTCACAGTTTGGAACGAAAGTAGAATCAACCAATTACAGTATGATTTGCAATTGTGGAACTAATCTGAAGGTAGGAGAAATGACACGATGAGGCATTTTAGATGTCCAACAGAGCCTGAGGAGTGTGCAGGGGCAGGAAAAGTCAAGAATAGAGCATTTGAATGTTGAAGGGTGTTGAAGGGTTAGAAGGACTATTGGAATGGCGAAGAGGGTTTATGAAGGAGTTCCTGTAATGAACTAGGTCAGAGTACTTCAGTTGGAACGGTTTGGGGGGTGAAGAGACATGGAAGCTTCCTGCGCTGACTGAAGGGGAACAGGTGGCAGTAAGGGATGGAGGGAAATGTGAGATGTTGGCTCAGGCTTTTGTTGATGTTCACAGCTCAAAAAACTTAAAAGAGAAGGGTGGGGGGGGGGGAGAGATGGGGTCAGAGAGGAACATCAAAGCGTTTCGGAACGCATGACTGCTCTGGATATTGAGATGAAGAGTTTGTTCTGGCTTTCAGAGGTGAAAAAGGCAATTGATAAGGCAAAAGTGATGTCTGCGGAAAAGGATGAAGTTAGTTATGCAACGCCGGGCCATTTAAAGCATAATGCTTTTAAAGTGGTATTTGAACTGTGGAATAGAGCGTGGAGAGAGGGGAAGCTATCTGCCTGGCGGAGGTTTGTGACAGTATTTAAACTTTGTAAGAACCCTTCCAGCCAAGGTAGTTAGACCAATAAAAGGAAAGGAATAGTGAGACCTAAAATCCTTTTGGGGTAATATTACATACCTGGGGTAGTATCTGAAGCCCTCTGGTGACATATTTCGCAATAACACATTCTATACTTATCTCCTGGTCTGGTGTTAGCTATGCTGAAATTCATGAATTAATGCTGTGATTCCTAAGATGAACAAAGCTGCATTGCAAGTGGGACAAAAACTAATTTGAAAGCTCTTGCCATTTACCTCAAAGAACCTGTCAAAGTTGTCATCCCTGAAAGAAGTTCATTTTAACAATACATTTATTATTTCAACTGCCCTTATTTGTAGGGGTCAGTTTGGATCATCATTTTAACTATTATACCTGTTATGCTATGCCATCATTGGGGATCATGGGACATTGTTAATGTCACAGCCCAAACTGTCATCTAGCAATGTGACTTGGTAATGACCATATCATTATCCGTTTTATAGCATAGAGGCACAATAATGTCTGATATTGATTTATTTGACTGTTTGCTGAATATCAATAGAAATTATAATTTTCAACAAGTTGAACAAGTTAGTTGTTAATTCCTTGCTCACCTCCTTTAGCTGGTAGCATACAGAAATTAAATAATGTTGTTTTTGCGGCTATAAATCAGTGGAATTGCACACTAAAAGTAGGCTACTTTTGTTGGGGTTTTTGAGGAAGTTTATAATCTCAGATCTACAATTTTGTAGCAAATTTAGTTACTGGCAAGAAGTTGAAGTTCCAGTAAGTAAAGTTTAATTTTAAATGGATCATAAATTAGTAAATATGCAAGAGGTGGCAAGAGAGAACTGGCTCAAAATGTTTTATTTGAATGTAGACTATTTGTTACTGAGAGAGAGAATTTAACATGAAGTTAAATGGGGTAGAGAATCGAAGTTATAAAGAGGGAAGTGATGGACTCATAATCGGAAAAATCCAGAAATTCACTTTAAATACATCTCCAGTCAAAACTATCCTTCACTCGATCAGACATTGTTTATAGAGAGTACGACAACAAGAGCAATGGAAAATCCACATGTTTTTTTGCCCATATATTAACAAAACATTTAGGCCTTGATACTCGCCGGTCTACTAGCTTTCAATGTCCAAATGGCTCTCATTATCCCCAGCACTCATCTTGTCCTCATCCGTTCCAACTACCCACACCTGGTAAGCATTCCCACAGTCACTGATACCCAGTATGTTTATCTCTCTGTTTCCCTTGTTCATTGTTGCTAATTGGCTTTTCTTTGTATGCTTACAGGCAATGTAACACAAAGTGTTGGTTGTAGTAGTTATTGCTTTTCTGTTACATATACTCTGTACCTGAGTCAATCGAACTGTTGCGCTGTTCTACAGGGAGAGTTTGTGTCTTGGTCCTTGAAAACTGACAACCATTAAATGCTTTGTTTCCCAGCGTCAGGTTCCTGACGGCTTCTAACTATGTAAAAGATGGATGCATTATACTTTTAGTTCGCTATGCCGTTTCTTTTTTGAAAGGGTCAAAACATTTATCTTCGAATACCTAGCCATTATCAAGGTCCCTTACCGCCCCCCATCAAATAAGGTGTTTGGATCACGGCCCCGGACGACTCCGGGACGGCATTTTATTATGTCCTGTGACATTTTTCTTATGTTGCATGCTTGTTTGCATTGCAAAAAGCTAAAACTAACCGCGCAAAAGTATCAAATTTGTCTGAGTCACGTAGCGTAACTAAAGTGTCAGAATTCATTTGGCCGATTTTTGAATGGAGTTTGGTTTACCAGACAAAATAAACCTCTTACATGTTCCACGTTTTGTGCTTTCACATTTTATTTTATTGATAGACTTATTAACAATGAATAATATGAATGTTTAATGTAGACTTCAAAATTCACGACAAGACCGATGTCTGATTATAATGCTGCAGAGCGGTGTGTCATCAGAAATCAAGCCGGGTGATGGCGCTGTAATCCGCTTGGCAGGTGTCTGGTCGTAGAGTATTGTTTATGTTTTATTGAATATGCTAGTTTGTGTTCATATGCTTTGGCAACGATGTATGCAGTCATTTCAACAACGCCACTTGTTCTGAATAGTGTTTTAATGTGCAGGGGAAGTCCAACAGCGGAATAATCCTCTTGTAAATGTTCCCCACTGTCATAAAAAGACTGCACCCCCCAGACAATTGAACGCTTTTAAGAGAAATACAGTCTTCCACGTGCAATACCAAGAAAAAGAGCGTCCAGAGTTTACATAGTAAACAAATTTGTTTTGCAGACAATACTCTGACGATACCCCTGTTCTCATGAAGGCAGCAAGGAGCTGTGCCACAAGAACCTGACAGAAACACTGAAAGGAAGAGGTGTTACGATACACCCTCTCGTCCAATCGCAGTGGCGTAAACTAGAACGTTTTAATGTTGCAGACCACAAGTAGGTAAAACTTTCAACCGTATAAACTTGCCTCGAAACCAACGCCCCCCCAAGATGAACCCAACACCCCTGTTTTAAAATAATGCTTCCAGCGCCCACCTGAACGACCCCTGGGGGGGCGATAGCGCACATGTTGAGAACCACTGACCTGGACTATGCTAAACCATTTGCAAAATCAGCATTTCCTGTTACATTAGTAAATTTATTTTTGTCGTTCAGAAAACAAAATACAATATAAGTTAGGTATTGGTTTAGCTCACATAACTACTAAGCCAATTAAACAATGTTAATTAGATAAAGAAAGAATATTATGATGAACTTAGATATAGGGGACTAACTATGCATCATGTTATATACTGTTTGGAGAGATAGTTGAACCCTGACAGGACTGAAGAATTGGGAGCCACACCCTTTGCTTTGAGGGGAGGGAGAACGACATTTTGCAGATCATGAATGTGTATTGTGATGAATACTAGTTTAATGGTGAATAACTAATTATATACTAACTAACAATATAACTTATAATAACAGAATTGCTTATAATGGTGGACTATCAATGTATTGTGTCTAACACAATATAGAGATTAGCATTATATTGAGAAAGTGAGATGTTTGTTGCGTGTGAGCACTTTGGTGGAAACAACCAGAAAAAAAGAATCCAATCTCTACAACTGGCTCAACAAACAGCTCGCCCTTATTTACTGAAAGCCAACACTCACACTATTTCTCAGCATTTCACACTATGTGAGTGATATGACAATTTTTGGTTTTCAGTAACCGTCTCTCCGATCATGGATAATTACATTACATAATCATGTAATAATAGTATCTGGTACATTCCTGCATAAAAATGTGGTTTGACTGAGTACTTGGCACAACCCAAGTTATTAAGTAAAAACTCACAAGTTTAATTGTACGTTTTCCTTTTAAGGAAGGAGGATTTAGCGCGATGGATTGTTAGATTAATAGTTTAAATCTATGTAGAAAATGCCCTTGTATAGAGATATCAGGTGTACAGTGCATTTGGATTATAATTAGAAGATTTCTAAGTGGATTGAATATGTGGAATTTGTATTGATCTATGGCCTACTGCCCACTCCAGCACATTGCCGGTAATGCACCTTTAAAGTAGACTGCCAACTGCCAAAAAACTCCTGTGAAGAATTCTCAGAGAGCTTCTACCCCTTAGTGTAATCCCCGTTTTTTTATAACTGTGCGATTGCCGTCTTAAATACCGGAGCACTTACAAAACCTGCCCCGTGGTCCTTGATTTAGCTTTGAGGGATAAATTAGCATCTATGCTCACTTGCAGAGTTGATATAACTCCCAATTCAGTTTAAACTGCATTCATGTGTCTAACGCAAGCGGATGAAAAGCATCCGATTGAATCAACACAACCGCATCTTTGTGTGAGACATTGGTAACTGTCACGGTGTTGTAGTGCGGCGGAACCAAAAGCAGACATTTTGTATAAAGAAAAGTGGATTTAATCCCAATAACACAAAACAAACTACACGAACTGTAAACGTCAAATGAAAGGTTCAAACAAACATAAAACAATATACAAATAACGTGTAGCGTATCTACATGAAATAGGAGTTAAACAAAGGACAAACCGTGAACTGTTGAGACAAGCACAAACAATAAACCACACCGGGTGTGGCTGGAAAACTAACCTAAGTAGGCTCCCCAATCAGAGTCAACTGAATGCAGCTGCTCTGACTGGGGAGCCCACAATGGCATGGAGATGGCTAGAGGCCTCTCCATGTGCCATGCCCTGAATGGGAGCCCCAAAGTACAGAGATGGCTAGGGGCCCGCATCCAGGACATGACAGTAACGCTCTGGTGTGTAACTGGCTAGTGAGTTCCATAGTTAGATGTCTGTGCAATGACGACAGTCGTTTATTTGGACTTTATGTGTTAAACTTCATGAAATATATTTATTCGTTTTGATTTAGAAAAATGTTTTGTGTTGTCATGACATGTTACATCCAATGAATAGCATGAAATGCTTTTTTATTTTGGAATGTACTACTTTCTTCTATCTGTCTGGTACATTTGTTTTATAAAATGAGCATATGGTTGATGAAGTGTAAATGGAGACTCAAGACATCATGTTTTAATGTCCATGACAGTGTGTACCATAACTTTGTTGGTGCGCTATGTTGGTGCTGCTATAATATGTGGGCTACCTTTTATTTTTCAACGGCTAGATGTCTCTGGTAAAAAGGGGTGTGTTAAACAATTATAAAACTAAAATAACACCAGATTTTGTTCTCACTTGATGAAGTGGTTTTCCCTTATGTGGTTATAGCTACATACCTTTTATCTCTCACTGAGAGACTACTTTCCTTTAACCTGCTGTCGTTTGAGGAATAAAGGTAAGGCTGTTGCTGATATCAAAGTTCTGATAGGTCTGTACCCTGCCTTTGATCTAGGCACTGAGACAGATAGTGCTACTAGCTCATTGGTAGAGAAGGGTCACAGTATGCCCTAATCATTGTAAGATAACTGCAAGCTACGCATAAGCTCATGTGTGAAGCCCACTCCCAATGGAGAAGTACAGTATGATGTCTGCGCTGAGCAGACTTCTGGATGAATGGCAACGTGCTGATACTGTGAAGAAGCAGGGAATAGTTGAACGTCTAAATGGTGCGGCAGCTGGCATAATAACGTTTCTGAAAATCAAAAGTTCCAAAGCTGCTGCTATTGATTGCATGAAAGCTCTTGAAATGGCATTGGGACACACAGAGTGCGCATCTGATCTAATGGAAAGGTTTAGAGACAAGTTCTAAAATCAGGTAGGGAAGATTTCTGCACATCTGCTGAGATTTAACAAACTACTGCACAGTGTGTTTCACAAAGGAGGAGTTGAACTGCCTGAGATTAGTCTCAAATTCAATAAGCAGGCTGTGAGAGGTGCCCTGGCACACGACATGGTTGCTCTTTGCATAGGGATGACATACAAGACGAGTTATCCAGCAGCCTTCTCTGAGTGGTTTGGAATTGTGGGAGAGGGTTTGTTACAGGACAGTTCCCACAAGTGTTCTGGTGTCATCAGCAGTCACTCCCCTAGCTGAAGACCTGAACGGTGTAACTCGAAGATGTTACCAGAGTTAAGCATGACGCCGCCTCAGAAATAATGAAATATTATCATCAAAAACAATAACGCTGATCAATCTCAAGGTTTCACTAAGGAGAAAGGATGCCCCTGAGTCTTATGCTGTGACGTAAGGAGAATCCGAACTGACAGAACAACCGGCCTCCAGTAGTGGCTTAGTTGTGCTAGAATGGCCGCAGGGCGGTCCTAGTATAGTCATTCTGCCCTCCTGTCCATGTTTTCCCTTCTGCTCGGTCTCCTGCATTTTCCTGACAGCAGAAGCGTGGATGATCGCAGGGCTAGGCTTCGTAATAGACTTCTTGTTTTATCATTCGTTTTTGGTTGTTATTTGACTGCTACCAGAAGTCTGTTTTCTTTTGGTTTCTTTGTTTTGTAAGCCTTTTATTATCTTTTCTCTTTGTAGATTGCTTTTCTATTTTGTCCAGTCCCATTATTTTCCAGTTATTAAGTTCATTTGTCTCTGATATCTGTTGTTTCCCCTGAGGAAGGCCTGCCAGCTGCAGTGCATCAGCCATGCCACTTCCCCCAAGGCATTTCATAGTTCCACTAGCGAGTGCCTCGGACTTTTTGAAGTTGTTGTGTCTCCATACAAATGGGCAATTATTAAAGTTTTGTTTTGTAGTTCTAAAGTTCATATACATATTTGTTTGTGGTTTCGTTAGCTAGTCTCCTTGCTTGTTTAAAAATAGTGTTTAAAAATAGTATTTTAAAGTACAACATAATAGCTTGAAAGTAATAAAAAAAACACTGAATAGATTACGTCTGAAGCCTAGTTTGATAGAAGTTCTTTTTAAATACAAGCTGACACAGTTCCCACAGAATTCTGTTTTGTTACCAAAAAAGATTTCTTCTTTGAAACACCACTATCAATTGTTGTTGAAATGATTACTAACTAACTCCAAATTGTAACTGTGTTCATGTTAAAGAAGTGCTTTAAATGTGTTTTTCTGACCACCATACATCAAAACTGTGCACAGTGTTAAAAGATTTGAATAATTAAACTCCAAAATGTTTTGAAAGCCTTTGTTGCCCATCACTACTAACTATACATTTAGCAGCTGATACATGATGTAGAGAACTCATAGATCAAAATGCATTCTTGACAGCAAAACAAGCAGCTAAGCAGCATTCCCAAAGCAACACAAGGGAGATCTGGATTCTTCCTCTCGAAAGGCCCATCCCAGACTTTCTGACACACATACATTTATGGCCAACATGCCATTTTTAAGGGCCTGCAACACTTGCCACTACACAGTCAAAAACATGTTTGACCAATGGGTCAAATAATATTTTATCGATTGTGGTGATAATCCTGGAAGAAACCCCATCGGAATCTTTTCAAATGTTATTGGATTTTTTTTTACTAGCGCAACGGTATCCATGGAGCTAGAAAATTATAATAAAAATCAATAAATGCATCCCAAAAGCCTTCTTAATTACCTCCTAGTGTCTATTGCAGGAGAGACCTTTAACATTGTTGTTTGAAATGTAATCCAGCCACTGCATCAGTTTCCTAAACACCGAATAATGATGTGTTACACCAGGAAGTGTTTACCTTTATATTCCTACAGGAAATACTCTAGTCCAGGGGTCTTCAAATCTTACCCTTCGAGGTCCGGAGCCTGCTGGTTTTCGGTTCTGCCTCATCATTAATTGCACCCACCTGGTTTGTCCGGTCTTTAATAAGTCTCTAATTAGTCTCTAATTAGAGGGTTGCAATGAAAGAATGGAGTGGAACTGGCTTTGAGATCCAGATTTGAAAACCGCTGCTCTAGTCTCTAGCATCCACTTACCCAAGCTTAATGTCATTTATTCCAAAACATTACTTCCATTACTTGACACCACGAGAGAGAGATCTTACCACTTATATCAGATGGTGTGCTTTGGCTAATAATCTAATCCTTTCTTTCTCCCCACATTCCTCTTCACATTGCTCGGCTACAGGTTCATTCTTGTCTCTATCTATCTATAAGACATTTTTAGCTCACCAGGTTTTTTATGTTTTTCTTTTTAAGTGTAACAAAGGTTTGTAACTGTAAAAAGCTTCTGAGATTATGCTGACGTATTTGTCTCATGAAGGTAGTTTTTGACACATCCTAGAGAGGGTTCGTGATCTGTTTGAAACGTTGAAAGCGCTCTATGTCATGGCCCCGGAACATTCCGGGACGGGTCTCCTTTTTTCCCCCGTCATTTTCTCCCCCGGTTTCACTCTGGACTTGGGCATGCCATTGCCCATAGTCACACTCACCTGCCCATTGCACCTGTATCAATTCCCTCATCAGCACCCAGCTACTTACACCCTGGTTGGTCCCCTTACACTTTGCCAGGTCAACGCCTCTACCAGTAGCGTTTGTGGCTCTAGTACTACGATACATTCATTCGCTATTTTGTGTTTTTTCCCCGTTCTCTTTCGTCTCAGCTTTGATCCGTTTTGTTTCTTCCCTGGTTATTTCACTCCTATTGTGTTTTCTTTTGCCTTGTTGGCCAGTTTTCCCCTGTTGCTGTTGTTTTTGGACTCTGCGACGCGTGTTTGTGTTCACCGCCAGCCTACGCCTGTCGATTTTTGACAGTTCCTCAATTCTCCAATACATGGTCTACCAGGTCATTATCCATTGCTGAGCTCAGCAGTGAGTTGTTGCGTCTTAACAATGTAAATAAACTGTTTTTTTTAACACACCAAATCTTTGATTAAGTTATTGATCAATATATTTCTGATTTGTTCAGACAATAGGCTTCACATTTTATGGATGTATATACCCTCAAATTAAAGTTGACAGTCAGCCTTTCAACCTTCTAGTCATAGTTTGATTTGAAATCCAATGTGCTGAAGAACAAATCCCAAAATGTCTGTCATTATTTAAATACACCACGAAATTAGCAAAAAGTAATTCTATCAGCCATTTACAAAAGAGTGGACAGAATGGAAGTGCGGTGTGGTCAACATATCTTGTGGCACATTCAAAATACAACAAATCCCAACGACACTGTATGTATTTTAAATCCAGGACAGCACGTGGGGTTATTGTAGGGCACCTGATTCCTGGTCCAATATTTATATGAAGCCTGTTAAACATGTTCATTTTGCCTCCAGGTGAACAGAGACTAAAGATGTACTTGATACATTCTTTTAACAACATTTGAGCACCTGGTCCAAGTTGTTTACTTCCACAAAACAGTGTGTGTTTGTGTGTCAGTAAAAGGAGAGAGAGAGCGAGACAGATCTTACCCTTTTAGCTTGATGATGGTTCACAGGGGGAGATATTGTCTGGCAGTCTGAAAATGGGTAGGGTGATGTGATTAGAATATTGATGGGAAGCCTGTGGGGTGCATCTTTGATTTAAAATGACTAACTTTGCATTTAGACCCTCATCTGTGTAGTTGAGCTCCAAACAGAGAATGAATTGCACAAAACCTGCTCAATTCCTATCCATTACTACAATGACAGAAATTCAACACATTCTATGGCTCTTTGCAGGGTGTCCATTTTAAAACCCAGGTACATATTTTGTTTTATATCTCTCGTAATCATCAGAGACATCAGGCGACTTTATACCGATTCCATTATTTATTATATTTAAAAAATGTGTTTTATGTATTATTCAGTTTTACCTGGGACGTTTTGAAGTGTGCCCCCTTGTGGAATTAATAATAAATGCCTGTAGATGATTAGAGAAGTGGGTGTATACAGACGTTTAACATGATCCTGCGAGGTATTTCAAGGTAAGTGAGTACAGTCCATCTTAGACATCAAAAGAGTTTTAATCCTCCCCCACAGAAATATGTCCAAGTTCTCAAGAACACATTCAGTTATACTGTACCAAACCACACAAAACCAAGCCCATGTTCGTACCCTTAAAATGAACAGATTTTTTACACTTAAAAGTAGCTTTTCCCAGCTGTTCTTCAATGAGCATCCTGTTAAGACTTACAGAAATGACTTTCCATTGCTAAAATAATACTGAGTACATCTAAACACATAACCTTTTACATTCACGTTCAGATGCAGTGTCCCTGAACTGAACCTTGGGTCATTCCACATTTCATTTGTTACAACATGAAATTTAAAATGAATTTAATTGGGATTTTCTGTCAATGATCAATACAACAATACAAAACGTCTGTAATGTCTAAGTGCGAAAGCACTTTGTGAACTACTGGCATAAAAAGCGCTTTATAAACTAAATTTGATGTATTTGATTGATTAAACAGTAAAATCTAAATTTTAAAGTTCTAAATTCATTACAAATACAAAACAGAGATGGATGGACACTCTTGGTGAACAACATATTTCAACTCTTTTCACATCTCAATTAGGCTGAGATAATTTCAGACCTCAAACACGCTGGTCACCAACTGTTCCAAGAAAGCTTCACCCTGACCAAATGCTTGCACAGTGGAGAGGATTGGGCTGCCTGGAGTGTTCAGGACACAGTGGACAACCCCAGCTTGTTCCTCTGCTGAGAAAACAAGGCAAACCCGGGGAATGACTATAACTGAAGTACATGCAAAATCTTGCTACAAGGAATTATGGGCGATGCGCAATGCAGAGTGTTATAGTTAGGAGGTACGTACATTTAAAGGAATCTTATTTCCAGGCTTCTGGTTATGGGAGAAGTCTATACAATTCTAAAAGTCACTTACGATTCAGATTTAAGTCTAGTACATTGATCAAAAAAGAAGAAATCAAGGGAACACCTAATTATCACAGTGTAACACCAAGTCAATGGGATTAGCTTCTCTAATGTTTTTCGTCCCCAGAACATTTGATTATTTCCACCCTCGCCAAGTGTACACTGCAGACGTCCCCGCCCATGTAGAATTAAAAAGAGTGTGCTTTCTATCTGTGACCACCTACCGTTTAACAAACTTTCCCAGTAAGATAGACGCAAAGTTCGATCTTTTCAAATTTTTGTCTACTGCTCAGCTATTTGATTCAGAATATGTATCTCTAACTGAACTTGAGATTGCAACCGGAGTAACCATAGTAACAAGATATTTTCAAAAACAGCTCTTATGGAAAGCACTTTTTTAACCAGAAACACAAACATGGCTTCATCTAAATGTGCCTCTACTTTTTCAGCTACATGATACAGAAAAAAATCTGAAAATATCTCTTAACAAACTTGAGCTACTTCTACCGGAGTAACCATAGCAACCCGCTTGTTAGCAATTTTATCTAAATAGCTGCCATTTAAGCAACTTTCCCAGCAAGATTGACATACATTATGAATATTTATTGTATTCTTCTTCTTCTCAGCTATTTGCATAAGAACAAAATACAAAAATATCTCTTTCCAAACTTGAGGTACTTCAACTATATCAATAGCAACAGGATATTTTTAAAAACAGCTTAAATGGAAAGAACTTTCTGAACCAAATGCACACATGGCTTTACAGAAATGTAACTTTACTTTTCCTTTCCAAGATTTCCCTTACTTCTTGGCTATTTTCATAAGAAAATAAATACATACATTTCTCTTACCAATGTTGAGTTAATGCTAAAGTACAAATTGTGCACAAACAATTCATAAATTCTGATTTGTACATTTGTCTTTTAATTTTCGTTTAATTATATTATTTTGTTTAATTGTTTATTTGTTTGTTTAATTGCTCGGTATGCTAATCCAAATGAGCAAAGTTGTGGCCTAGTTATTGAGTAACCCCAGCACTGCGTTCTAAAGGAAAATGTTGGAGAGTTCCCATGCAATATTGATAAAGCCCCTGAAGTCTTGTATTTTAATGAACCACTCCGGTCACATTATCTTCCATCTGAAATCTCTCTCATCTGAAAAGTCATTGCAATCAAATCTTTGTTTAGAAGACAAAATAAGAGTGACAGGTGAGGTTACTTTGAGAACTGTGTAATGGGGGTGATAATACAGTAACAATTAGAGTGAGAGTGACAGTGATTCTTTGCTGTCAGTGGAAAATGATTGAATATAATTAATGTCAAAGCATTTGGAGAATGTTGGTAGTGTGATGTGACTCTCCATCAATTGCCCCAACAACCCTATAAAGACCATCAGGCCCAGAACTACAAAATGGACGGAAATGCATACATCCTTTGACAAGGCACACCAACCTTCAATCAAGCCTCATCAGGAAAGGGATAAAAGATCCCCTGAATGTCAACATCGGGTAGACAAAAGTTGGGGAACATGGGGTTCAGGAGAAAAGGAGTAGTGTGAAATAAGATTAGGTTACACAGGTTTGAGTGTAACACGGTCTGAGTGTAAAGTACAGGAAACGGTGGAGCATGTGCTGGTGAATCGTGA
This sequence comes from Novumbra hubbsi, assembly GCA_016801125.1. Classification (NCBI taxonomy): domain Eukaryota; kingdom Metazoa; phylum Chordata; class Actinopteri; order Esociformes; family Umbridae; genus Novumbra; species Novumbra hubbsi. The sequence continues at coordinate 27,354 of JACXGK010001188.1, read as the reverse complement.
GCTATATTAAAGAATTGGAGAAAACCTATGTTTGAAGCAATCCGCCACATCAGTTAAATGGAAGGAGCAGCTCTGGACAGAGGAAAAGGAGAGAGACTCCAAACAACCCCACTCTCCTTGCAGTGGCTTCGCCCCTGCATCCACATCCCTGCTGATCACAGTTCAGTTTCTGATGAATCCCCCCCCCTGTTTTCCCATGTTTTTCTATTGATGAACGACCATCAGGCCCTTACTAGTGGGGCCATTCAGAGATTGTGTTAAGACACTTTCTTCTGCCTTCCACCCATGTTTCTGCGAGGAAGCCTTACCTCATCGTAGGAGATAGGGTGCTGGGTTTTCCGCCGCTGACCCTTCTAAAGCAGTACCCTTGGGACCTCCACAGATAAGCACTGTAATTTGAAACCCCTTTGATGTAGAAAAATGAAATTGAAGGGGCTGCTGCTCCAGACTTTTTGGAATCCATGTTTTCCTTGCTACTCGTACAGAGATTCCGCATCGTTGGAGGGATCCTTTACTAGCCACATTCTCCTTTTGGTTGCCAAGCTGCAGTGCTTGTTCGTGGCTCGGCTACCGTATGTACATTAACGACAGTTCTAGTAAATGTAGCTCTTTGTGTTTTTATTTCACCACACGGTCTAGCAATTTCATGTTATTTATTTAAGCTAATATTTGGTATGCAACATACAATGGGGCAAAAAAGTATTTAGTCAGCCACCAATTGTGCAAGTTCTCCCACTGAAAAAGATGAGAGAGGCCTGTAATTTTCCTCACAGGTACACTTCAACTATGACAAACAAAATGAGAAAATAAATCCAGAAAATCACATTGTTGGATCTTTAATGAATTTATTTGCAAATTATGGTGGAAAATAAGTATTTGGTCACCTACAAACAAGCACGATTTCTGGCTCTCACAGACCTGTAACTTCTCCTTTAAGAGGCTCCTCTGTCCTCCACTCGTTACCTGTATTCATGGCACCTGTTTGAACTTGTTATCAGTATAAAAGACACCTGTTCACAACCTCAAACAGTCACACTCCAAACTCCACTATGGCCAAGACCAAAGAGTGTCAAAGGACACCAGAAACAAAATTGTAGAACTGCACCAGGCTAGGAAGAATGAATCTGCAATAGGTAAGCAGCTTGGTGTGAAGAAATCAACTTTGGGAGCAATTATTAGGAAATGGAAGACATATAAGACCACTGATAATCTCCCTCGATCTGGGGCTCCACGCAAGATCTCAACCCGTGGGGTCAAAATGCTCACAAGAACGGTGAGCAAAAATCCCAGAACCACACAGAGGGACCTAGTGGATGACCTGCAGAGAGCTGGGACCAAAGTAACAAAGCCTACCATCAGTAACACACTACGCCGCCAGGGACTCAAATCCTGCAGACATGTCCCCCTGCTGAAGCCAGATCATGTCCAGGCCCGTCTGAAGTTCACTAAAGAGCATTTGGATGATCCAGAAGAAGATTGGGAGAATGTCATATGGTCAGATTAAACCAAAATAGAATTCTTTGGTAAAAACTCACCTTGTCGTGTTTGGAGGACAAAGAATGCTGAGTTGCATCCAAAGAAAACCATACCTACTGTGAAGCATGGGGGTGGAAACATCATGCTTTGGGGCTGTTTTTCTGCAAAGGGACCAGGAGGACTGATCCGTGTAAAGGACAGAATGAATGGGGCCATGTATCATGAGATTTTGAGTGAAAACCTCCTTCCATCAGCTAGGGCATTGAAGATGAAACGTGGCTGGGTCTTACAGCATGACAATGATCTTGTCAGGATTCCACCCTGACCTGCACGCTGCTGGTCCAACTGCACCCTCTGGTGGACTATGAGCGCAGTGCGCCTGTCAGTCAAACCCTTCCCAGTCATTAAGCACCTGGCCTCTCCACACACCTGTCCCTCATGAACTCATTATCCACCCTACTTAGCTTCCTGTCTTTCGACTCCCTCTTGTCGATTCAAACCAAGTACAACGCCAGTGTTACTCCAGGCTACGTATTAAGTTAATAGACCTCTCCTCTATTTGTAGAGTTTGGCTTTCAAGCCTTCTTTGTTTTCCTAGACACTTTTATAAGTATTAGGATTTATCTACATGACCGTTCCGCCTAACTCGTATAACGAGTAAAGCATTATAA